>KZ506129.1:200142-219103 GCA_002844005.1 Limosa lapponica baueri
CCTCTTGTTTTGGCTGTGCTGAACTAATGAGGGAGAGAGGAAAAACCTACCTCCCAGCTCTATTTCCGAGGTAATTATGCCTGATGATGATTTACCAGCCACTCCACTGTTCACAGAGGCTTCACTTCATAGCAATCTCTCTTGAAAGGAAACTTTAATTAGTCTCTGACCCCTGCTTGATGCTGAGATTTGTTTCTGCTTTATTTTTTCTCCCCTGGTAGCACAAAATAACTGTCTGGGTCTCCCTTTTTTGAATGTGGTTGACTCCTGGCGCACAAGCTGTTCTCTGTCAGAGGTGGCTGCATTTCAGGGCAGGTGGAGCGACGGAGAAAGTCCGGCAGGGCAGGAGGAGTGTGTGGTTTTATGTGTGCTGGAGGTGTTTGCTTTAAAATAAGTAAACGAATGATGAATTGACACTTGTAAAGCTTTTAGCTTCTTACAGCAGAGTCATAGAATCATAGAATGGTTTGGGTTGGCAGGGACCTTAAAGACCATCTAGTTTCAAGCCCCCTGCCGTGGGCAGGGACACCTCCCACCAGACCAGGTCGCTCAAAGCCCCATCCAGCCTGGCCTTGAACACTTCCAGGGATGGGGCATCCACAACTTCCCTGGGCAACCTGTTCCAGTGTCTCACCACCCTCAGAGTGAAAAATTTCTTCCTGATATGTAGTCCAAGCGATTCACCAATAACATATTTAATTGCATCCTCTTAAAACCTCTATAACTCTGAAGATGTCCCAAGCATTTGGAAACTACCTTCTATTTAAGACCTTTAGGGGCTAAACTTTTCACTAAAACCAAATGGAAAAAAAAAAGTAGGTTTATTGCTGTCTGGCCCCTCAACTCTCAATGCGTCAGAGCCTACAGCAGGTCAGGGTGCAGGCAGGTCCGTGGCTCATGGAGGCTTCCCGCGGCACCGGTGCTGGCATGGCACCTCTGGCAGTGGTTCCACCCTGCCAGCTTGCCTCTATCAGCACCCCAGCCCCGGCATCTCGCTCCTGCCTGTAGAGACATGCTCTCCAAGGGCAGGAGGTGTGGTGCCCGGGCTTCTGCGTTGGAGGGGGGTATGGGCAAGGATCAGGTTTCTGCCGTTGAAGGGATGGGTTTGTTTAGTTGTGCTCGAGTGGCACAGAATCCTTTGGCCAAGGTGTGCGGAGCCCATGAGTAATAAAACAAATGCGTCTCTTGTCTCTCCTTCCTTACACCAGGGGATGAGAACGCAACGCCCTGCACAGGGACGCTGAAGCAAAGCGGGGTAGCAGGGGGTGAGGTGAAACCCCTGTCAGCCCCACTGCCACCCTGAGAGACCTCCAAGAGCAGGGTGTAGAGACAAATTATTCTCACAGAGGTGTTTCTGGACAACTGTCAATCACAGCGCTGCCAGTCCACCACAACAACTGGCACAAAACACGAGTCAATCAAAATGCGACCCACTTCTGTGTGGGGGAATGCCAAAGCACTTTTTACCCATTGGCTTTTTTGGCTAGAAATGGAGTTAGGACTAGGCCAAGCCGGGGGCATTCATCTGTAAGGCTACTGAAATCCTGTACCAATGTATAGAAAGAGGGTGTGGAGGCTTCAAAAGATCAACCAGACCAATGTGTGTGAGGGATGCACAACAGAGGCTGAATCCTGTTTGAATCCAGTAACTGCTGCAAGCAGGGCTTCCTTGGAAAGCATGTATGGGGTTGTCACCTAAAACCCAAGGGCAGAAGCCAGCCTCTGTGGAAAGGAGCTTCCTTTTCGGTTCCCACAGTTGTGCTGCAGGTCTTGCAGAGCCACTGTGAATAGAGGAAAGGAGAAGAGGTCAAGAAAGCTCCAAGGGCATGGAAATAACAGATATGCCTGCAACTCGTGGAGGAACAGAGGGAGGCAGGGCTACCACTACTCCTGGGCTCTGACCGCCTCAGCTGGACCCCCATGTGTGTCAGGAGTGTTTTGGGGGTGTGAAGGTAGAGAACGGGGGAGAAATTGCAGTCTGGGTTGTGACCAGAACATAAGGAAGAGGAAGAAGGATGTGCTTCAGGAGGGATACAGGTTTTTGTGGTACAATGGGAGGAACAGACACCTTTCCAAAGCTGCTTGGAGCACGGAGCAAAGTCTGTGGTAGTGGCAATTGAATACCTGGGACCTAGACAAGTCACAGCTAAATTGCAAGGTGCCTGGGATGTGCTGAGGAACGCCAGGTCCATACAAGCTCAAGGCTGAAATCCCAGGACCCGGCCACCTTCTCGTGTGGAGATTTTGGATAACAGTTGCGGCTAAAGCTCTGCTTTCTTCAGGGGGTTCCCTGAAGCCCCAGGGAACTGTATTTGGGTCATAAAAATAGTCTTAACCAGCCCACGAAGAAACCTCCCCTACTTCCAGACTGATTTGTGTCCACAGGCAGGAGCTGCTGGCGCCTGTCTCTCTGGGGACTGGGAGGAGGCCTGCCAACCAGTGTCACACCCCATGGGTGGTTGTGAGTCACACCTGCGTGCAGCTCGCCTCGGGCAAGCCAGCTAAAGTTTGCCTCATGCCTCTGTAGTCATGAACCTGCGCCAAGTGCTGTGCAAAGTTTGTTCTTGTATAACCTCACACACCTCTGAGGCGTGAGGAGTGGGCAGCAGGTGGAAAGCCCCAGATCTCATGCGGCTTCTCCTCTGGGGCATGTTGGATGGTCAAATCTCCAGCTGCCCAGCTGTTGTCATGTCCTCGGAGTACCTCCCCAGTCTCTCACCTGTGATGCTGATACTGGACCTTCTACGATGGAGAAGGGGCCAGACAAGGGGTTGCCATGTGAGACAGAGGGGAATGAAGTGGACACCAAGAAATGGACTCCAGTGCCAATAACTTGGAGGCAGAGGGAGAATTCATACTAATATGGCAGTATCATTACAGTGTTTATTTTTAAGTCTACAGTAAAGGCTCTTCCTTCCTTTTTTCTCATCTCTCCCAGTCGCTCTTCTTCCCCCTGCCCTGCAATCCCATTGGAATTAAGAAAGGTACTGACAAGCCTTAGGTTGCCTAGAAGCTTGCCACTGTCCAGTTGATATCTGTGTGGTGGTGACCGTGTCCAGCTTTCCTCCCAGTTACTGTAGCCTAGGAGATAGGCTTGCCCTAGGAGAAGAGGCTTGCTTTCTTGGGCTGGCGTGCCTGCAGTAATACCCGCCCAAGGAGAGGCAAGAGTGAACCAGGTCCTGCCTGCCAGGGAGGAGAAGAAAGCCAGTTTGTGGGAAGGCAAGCGCATGGGCTGGGTGGACAGCCCACGTTCAAGGTGCAGGGGGGGGTCTGTAGGAGAGAAAGGGAGGGCAAAAGAGGTTCCTGCAATGTCAAGGAAAGGGTTGTAATGTTGTTAATCACACTTGGTGTGATCTGTTTTGCTTGCCACATGGCACACTCAACCCTGCTATCCAAATGGCAGCTGGAGCAGACCTGCTTTTCCATGTAGTCGTCAAGAGTTCACATGCCTGCATTCGAGCAAGGAAGGCTTCCTTGCTCTTTCGACTGCCCCCTGACTTGTGATGTCTCTTAGACAGCAATAACTAAAGGCTTTTCGAAAACTTCTGAACTTTGCCGCACAAAGGTCCATGAGCCAGGCAGTGGCATCTCTCCAGCTTTCAGATGAGTACAGGACCAGTGCCTGTCTCAGGTTTGGTGGACTCTGGCAGTGTTGCATTGCAGGATGCACAGGGCCAAACATTGCCCATACCCAAATTTGACCTGCAAGAGAGTTGTACGTGGCCCCCTGAGCATGCTGGTTGGTCAACGAATTTGGCAGGGACAGAGCTTCAGGTTGACCGCATGAGCCTGCCATTTTCAAATACAAAGCCATATAGCTTCAGGTATATTGGGCTGACCTCCAATCACCTGGCTGAGAATACAAATGACTTCTCACTTTGGAAATAATGTCCATCTCCACTCACACTATTATGGGAAAATATTTATGTGCTCTGCTGCTGGTATAATGGTGAGAGCACTGGAGATGTCTCCATGCCTAACACCCAAACCACTGCAGAAAGGGTGTTAGGAAATTCTGTTTTTCCCTCTGTCACTGTCAGAAGTCCTGCCTACCCTAAAAGGGCAGCTACTGAGGAGGCTGAATGTGGATTGTTAGAGAGGTCCCACGATGCTCTGTTTCTCAAGAAACTCTCCTTCATTGACAGCCATGTCTGATCTTATTTTCCAACAGCTTCTTTGAAGAATCCTGGCATCAGTAACCCCAGCAAGAGAAGGCACTAGTGCAGGTATTCTGGCAGAAGAGGGGTGTTCAAGATGCTTTTTCTGTTGTCTGTTCAAGTTGGGCCCATTTCAGCCTTTCTTTCACAGCTTGTATTTTCTTAACCACCCAGCAAAAGCAGCTGTCTCAGCATTGGGGTTTTTTTTCCCTCCCCCTCTCCATGCACACACACGCTCTGTCCCTTTGGAAGAAGGACTTGGTTGGCACTGGCACCTGGGCTTGTTTCTCCAAAAGGTCTCACACCTCTGACTAGTGCCTTTATGCTGCTCTCTCTGGAAGGGGATGAATTCGATGCGGGTCGCCTGGCCCCAGCCTGCAGGATATAGCACTCTCAGGAATTTGGTGGGAATGCTACTCTACTTGGCCCAGGTCCCGTAGGCCAGCTGCCGCCTGAGCTGCTCCCTCCCTCCCTCGCACCTGACTGGGAACAGGGGGCCCAGCTCCAGTTCCTGGCATAGACGGGAGATGGGGCTACCCTTAGCAAGGGGGGGGGTAGGTACCCTTAGCTTAGGGGGGTGTGTAGGATACAACTAAAGCGTTGTGGTTACCAGCTCAGTCCCATGGTAGTGCTGGCCAAAATGAAACAGCCAGCGAGCAGGGTGGATAGCATGCCCTGGGGTAAAGCTGGCTCCTTCGGAAGAGGAGCCAGGAGAGGGCCCTGAACTTGTCCCCTGTCCATCTGTGTGTAGCTGGTGTTTCTAGCCAGGTGGAAGAGCAACACCATGACCCGAGGCTTGCATGGATGCTGCTGAGATGGTGAAAACTCTGCTCAAAAGGGAGCTGAAGACACTGGCTGCCCCCAGAGTGGTCCCAATCTTCTGTAGCTCAAGTATTAGAGAGATTTTGAGTTACCAGGTTCACATTTGGGGAAGTTTCTCCTCTGAAACTACTATGAAGCAAGGGGTGGGAGCTGTACAGACAGGCTGGCGGGTTCTGTCTATCCTGAGTGAAGCCTATTGTACTGGTCTAACTGAAGACTGTTTTTTCCCAGGTTGCATGAAGAATTAAAGATGGCAAAAAGTGATGATGGCATACGTATCTTACAGGGTCTATTAGTCTTTGGGAATGTAGTCATTGGGGTAAGTGAACTGAGACAAGTATGGGTGGAAGCTTCCTTCCAGTATGACACTTAAAATAGCAGGCCATGAAATCTCTCTTCACATGTGAAGCCCACACATAAATAAAGCAGTAAAGTATGAGGGGGGGGGTCTAAAGGAGACCTGTGTTAGATGATCAGTTGGGTGGGGAGGGGACAGCAGGGGCTGATCCACAAGACCAACATGAATTTTAGGGGAAGAGCCCTTGCTGCTGACCAACATCTTTCCAGCCACCTCCCTCCACATAGTGATGGGAAACATTCTGTTAAGTCTTTCTTAATATCCTCAAGTCCTAGGTGTGAACTCTCAGGTCTAGGCTGGGTGAGTTTGGCCTGCAATTCTTCTGTGAAGGCACAATGCAAGAGATTGTAGAGTTGGGCACAGGAGCAGTTGAATCGCTCCTATTTGGCAGGAAGTAAAATGAAAGGAAAGCGGTCTCCCTCTTTTCCTGTCTTTTTTGTTTCTTTGAGGAAGCTTGATCTAATGGATTTCACAACCTTGCACTTCTCAGATGTGTGGCATTGCCCTGACAGCAGAGTGCATCTTCTTTGTGTCTGATCCCCATGGTCTCTACCCTCTGCTGGAAGCCACAGAAAACGATGACATCTATGCTGCTGCCTGGATTGGCATTTTTGTTGGCTTTGCACTCTTTGCTCTGTCTATCCTTGGTATCGTTGCAGTCATTAAGTCCAACAGGACCTTGCTGCTGGTGGTAAGTATAGACAAGTTTGCCAAACTGAAAAAACACTGCCTTGGTTTCCCTGCTCACCTTGGTAATCAGCCACTGAGCAAAGGCATCTTTTATTAGTGATAAGGAGCAAAAGGTTCTTCCTGATCACAGCTGTGGTGTCCCACAAGGTGAATTCTGTGAGGATACATGCATGAGAAGCTCCTAAACCAGGCTGAGGGAATTAATGATGAGAGCCACAATGGGGGTTTAAGCTGACTGGCTTGACCATGACCTTGCCCTGAAGCAATGCAGAAGCACTTGTGCAATCAGATGTAGCTGGGACGTGGTTTAGATCCTTGTTTCTCCCCACCCCTTACTGCCTTTCAGCTGTCATATACCATTCAGTTTAGGAGCTGATAAGCAATGACTTCTCTACAAGGCATTAGTATGTGTTAGTATACCAAATATGGGTGCACTTGAGAACATTAGACATCAGCAGGCAGGCAGAAATTACAAGCGTGGGGACAGAGAGCTTTGGATAAACCAAGGACAATGTTAAGATGTGAACAAATCTCTGTACAATTTCTTACTTAGTCCTTTAAGTTGGCAGTGGGAAAACTTGATTGGTGCTTGCATTAATGAACGGTAGAGCCGAAACTCTGGAATCAGCACTCTCTTGGACTAATGTGGGATGGCAGGGTGTCTGTTTTAAACAAGAGACACTTAGAGATCTTAACTCTTGTGCCAGGGAATTTTCCAGCAAACAGGAAAATGAAGAAAATTCCCTTGATTCTGAATTTTGGTGTCTTGGCTGAAACCCAAGGCTGCAGTATAGGAGATAAGAGAGGGTACAAGGAGCAGAAGCTGGGGTAAGAAAGAAACAAATGCCTTGAATCTGAGACAACCATTTTAAAGTGTGGGAGGAGAAATAGAGACACAAGAACTCCAAAGGGAATATGGGAAATGTTAAAGGGATTGTGCTGAGAAGGGAAGAGAAACAATGAAATAGACTGAGACACGATCCTCAGGATCTGTTCTCATGAAGGATCCTT
Source organism: Limosa lapponica baueri (assembly GCA_002844005.1). Classification (NCBI taxonomy): domain Eukaryota; kingdom Metazoa; phylum Chordata; class Aves; order Charadriiformes; family Scolopacidae; genus Limosa; species Limosa lapponica. The sequence continues at coordinate 207,181 of KZ506129.1, forward strand.
GCTGACAAAGTAGGAGTTCTGAGGAGATCTGACAATGCAAAATCAGGAGGACCTGAACAATACCCTAAATTGCACCTTCTGTTTCCTCAAAGCTCTCGGGCTAGGAGTGAAGAGCTTCTTGCTGAAAAGCTTATAGATACCAAGTAGAACTGGAAGGAAACATGGCACAAGCATAAGTTGCCAATGAGATGCAATGAAGAAAAGGGCAAATGTTATTCTAGGACATATCAGGCAAAGTATTTTCCATATGGCAGGGCGGTATTAATGCCATGAGGTTCTGAAGAAAACTCGTCTGTGAGATGGAGAACAATTCCAGTCACACACCTTCAAGAAAGCAGATTGCAAACTGAAACAAGCACAGGAAAGGGCTACACGAATGTTCAGGGGCATGGAGAGGACTGAGGAGACTAGGATAGCCTGGCCTCCTTTGCCTTGAGCAGGGTTTCAAGCTTATTCTTGAAAAAAACTGTTTCTCCAAGAGCTAACCCTGCTGTCTGTCTCCCACAGTACATTATTCTGATGCTGATCACTTATGCATTTGAAATGGCTTCTTGCATCACAGCAGCAACTCACCGAGACTTTGTGAGTATTTTTAACTCATGTATTCTTTCAACCATGCTGGGAAACATTGCAGTTCTAGGGCGCACGCAGGTCCTGTTCAGTGTAATGAATGGCCTGTGTGGTGGTATGGGGTAAACTCAAAGGACTACTGCTGATTTAGAATAAGACCCCACAAGGAAAGTTTCCAACGTCACTATTCTAATCAAGGAAAAAACTTTGTTCTTTTTGACATAGTTTTGTTATTTTTAACATTTTAAAATGTTTACAACCTTGTAGTTAAGGAAGCAGTAGCGTGGGTTAGCTGAATCATCAATACAGTGTTTAGTCTTTCAGCTATAGACTGATTAATCTATCATACATGAAGAAGACAAATCTTTAGCATTGCCCCAGGCATTGTGACTAGTGAGGGAAAGATTACGTGGGTTATGGGAGTTATTGGGAGGGAGGAAAATGACTTGTGATGCTTTAATTCCAAGCAACATATCAAATGTAACCCATAGCTTCTGCATATCCTGTGATCTGACATCTGGTAGAGCCTGCTTAAGAGTCTTGCTCAAGATCTACATCTTTGTTGATCCTGCTCCTTAAATCTTGCTTTTTATTCTCCTGTGTGTAAAAGTGGGGGAGAAGCAGCATTCCTGTTCTCCAGCAGGACACTGAAATAAGCAAACAAACCCACCCTAAATAACCCTATATTTGCTTTACAAGGTCCCTTACTTACATAGTTTCTGCATTCTTCTCTGTTTTTTTTTTTTCTTTAGCTCACTCCAAATCTCTTCCTGAAGCAAATGCTGGAGAGGTATCAGAAGTCAGACACAGACAATAACAATGACAAACGGATGACTGAAGGGGTCACAAAAACATGGGATAACCTCATGCTTCAGGTAATAATAACACTGAAAACTCTCACTAATTATTAAATGCTCTGCAGCCCTGGAATTTCAAGTCCTCCTTGGGGCCGCTCAGTAATAAAGAGGGCGGCATCTGCCTTGCACTTTAGAGAAAGTCCTGCCACGCTCCCTGTTTTGCTTGTTTATCAGATAGAAGACTGTCAAAGATAGGCACTTCAAAAATCTCTCTCATAAATCTGTGGTTAATACCTAACCAGCCACGTACAGGGTCCAGCCATGTGCAGCGCTGTGACTTGGGCCCATAAAGACCAACCCCTTCTCTTGCTCTGCAGAACCAGTGCTGTGGGGTGCAGGGTCCCTCCGACTGGCAGAAGTACACATCCGCCTTCCGTAAAACATACAACGACGCTGACTACCCTTGGCCACGCAATTGCTGTGTCATGAATGACAAAGGGTCTCCCGTCAACCTTGATGGCTGCAAGCTTGGAGTCCCTGGCTACTATAACAGCAATGTAAGATCCTCTCTGCTTTTTCCAGTTAACATATGTTGGTCAGAAGCTCCTTGCTGGAAGGGAATAGCCTTCCTCCTCTACTGTGAGCTACAGGTGTTCAAACGTTTTCTGGAGGAGAAGCAATGCCTGTAGGGTCCAGGCCATGTTGCTGAACAGAGGACAGGTTGTAATAAAGGGTCTCCTGATGGAGAGACAACTATTAAGAACACTCTCCTAATGCCACCAGTAAGAAGGGACATCTCCAACATGTAGGTGGACAGTAGCTAAACCAAACTTAGCTCAAAAATGAGTGCATATAATATGAGTGAGCAAGGCAGCAGTTCTCATCCTCAAGGTAGAACTTTTCAGAAGACCAGCCTGTCCTGTTCAAACAGATTGCTGCGTCTTTAGCAGGCAACTTCTGCACTAGCAAGCATTTCTAGAAGGCATTCAAGCTTCCAAGTTGCCTGCAGCTTCTTGATTCTGGGTGTCAACTCTATGTTGGCTGTGCCTGGTTATATATGTATACTTGGCAAGTGGATGGCACAGGAAGTTGTCCTTGAAGTGTCTGAGGTGAGTCTACTTTGTGTTTGGAGCTAGAAACAGGTAGGCTATCTGCAAGTTGTCAATAAGCAGTGTAGCTCTGACTTGTCTTCTTGAGACCCTGTGAGCTACCCAAATTGCAATAGACAAGGAGCATGCCACTTCAGTCCCTCTCAGAGGTGGATAATCTTGTTGCCTTGTGGTACAAGCTCAAAGCTGGTGTTGACTCATTCTTGATTGTCTTACAGGGTTGTTATGATGCTATTTCTGGGCCAATGAACACGCATGCCTCGGGTGTTGCCTGGTTTGGTTTTGCCATCCTCTGCTGGACTGTGAGTACTTAATATTTGCCTTTATTTTCTCTTCTCTTTTCTTGCTGTTCCACACCCAGTTGGGTGGAGGCAGATGACAGGACTGACACATTTAAAATGTCTCTAGACTGTAGTTATTCATTCGTCACCAATTTGCCTGTAGCCTGTTGCACTAACAGGGCCACATTTACAAGTTCCCCTCCATTCTGGCTTCCACAGGTGAGGAGCTAGATGGCCCTCCAGCCTGCTGTGGCCTGCTGCCATCTCAGCAATACAACACAGCAAACACAGTTTGCAGATGCTTGTTTGTGAAGAGTATTGGATCTTCTAAACAGTAATCATGACAGATAATTCAATTTCTAGTTGGCAGATTTTGGTATGAGTGCTTTAAATACTCAGGGTTCAGCAGCTTCATGATAGATAATCCTCAGTGAGCTGAGTGATCCAGTCAAATAGTTATGGCTGCACATATCTTCTTTCTTCACTGTGAAGCTTCTGTGCAGATAAAAAGCTTTAAACTTCCTCTGCCTGAACCGACTTTGCTTGTCAAGAATTTCTGTTGCTGTCCTACCAGTAGGACTAACTGGGGCTGGAGGAGAGGTAGGGAGAAGGAAACAGGGAGCAGAGAATCTTAGTAGTCTTGTCGTTTCAGTTCTTCGTCCTACTTGGTACCATGTTCTACTGGAGCAGAGTTGACTACTGAAGACCCGGTATCCTCAGCGCTGTCCTGAAGCACTGTGTGAAACTGCATTCGTTCATCTCCTGCTCCATTCTCCTCGTGCCATGGAGGATTTGAAGTTTTCCCACTACCTCTCCCATATATACTTTTGCCCCTCCAAAAACTTGACACACAGAGCTGATGACTCCAGGAAAGAATCTTCTTGTCCCTTCTTTGCCCCTTGTTCTGCAGCCTTAATGCCTCCCGGCTGAGGCACAATCCTTCTATCACTGTACAAGGAATCCTTGGAGCATAAGATAAGAAGTGATCTGATTTGTTCTGTGATGACATCAGAAAGGAAAATGTCCATATACACTTGCTCCAAAAAAGTCTGTCTCTAAAACTAAGTTGAATGTAAATCATAATGCTAAAGGCTCTGGCAAGGGCTATGTGAGCAAAACTGTAACCTCCTGTGACCAATAAAGACGGATGCTGCAAGGGAGAAGACTGCAGACCTCTCTAATATATTTTATTGTTCAACTTCTGTTCCTGGTCTCTGTCACCCCTTGCCTTAGAATAAGGTAGACACTCTGAGAGTTTAAGTGTGTCAGCAGTACAGACATGTCACAGATAGAAAGCCTGTTGCCAGTCAAGCCCGATAAAAGGCTAGCTCGCTCCTCAGCAATATGCTGCCTATATTCAAGCCTACCTCCTGTCACTGACGAAACTACTGCATGCGCTTCTGCCTTCAGAAGTGTCAGTCCAGAAAAAGCTCCTCTTGCTAACAAGCGAGTCCTTCAAAAAGCTCTTATGTACTTCACACAAGATCTCCCACATCTACAGGCTAGAATTTGGGCAGAATAAAAGGGGTCCTGTGCTTTAGTTGGCTTTGCGAAAGTGGCTGTCCCACGCCCCTAGATTACTATGCTTCTTGCTTCAGCTACCTCCATGTATTTGGTCACGTCCCCTGTGTACTTCCCTTCCACATCCTCTGATCAGGTAGGGCAAACGCAAATAATGGTAATGAGTAATTCTTGTGCAAAATGCAAGCAGGGAGATAAATGAACCAAATCCAGTCCTTGCATCAGCAGTTACAGTTCTCACTCAGTTCAATAGAGGCTGTTTGCTTTGGCCCAGCCTGATCTGCTGTCTTTCCTAGTAAACACTTCAGCAGTTACATGTGTCATGTGAAATATGCTCCTGTATAGAGCATTTTAAGGTGAAGCCTTTTCTAAGGTATACTGGTTTAAGTCTTGACACTTGCCAGCTGCCTTGATTCTTGGTTTTTGTATATTCACGAAAATACTAATTAAAAAGAAGTGGAAGTGTAATTTTTTTCTTGTTCAAGATTTGTGTTTGGGAAGGGGAAATGATAAAGGTCTGTATCGGGGCTGTGTGGGGCAGTGCAAGGGCAGGTTTGAAAGTCCTGTAACCCCGTCCTGAAGACCAGTGTGCAAAGCACCATGATGTACGGTGCTACAGAAACTCTAGCTGAATAGTCCCTCGCTAGGGTACTGGGGGAGAGAAAGAGGTAGACGTGAGGGTGAACAGCTCAAAGGAGAAAAGGGTCACTGCAACAGAGAGTGGATCCTAAACCAGTGTGCCTTCAGAAAGGAAAAAGCCTATGGATCAGCCACTCTGCTGGCTCAGTGGGGTGGTGCCAGTCTTGGAGAGCCTGAACTCTCAGCAATTTCCATAAGGAAATTCATCTTCAGCACTTCTTTGTGAGGCTCGAGGACATGGGGACTGTGTATGGGAGTGATCGGGGTTTGTTTTTTAATTATTTGTGTGTGTGTGTGTGTGTGTCTGTGCGTATGCTGAAAGCTACAATAATACCTAAATCTAAAGAAATCTAAAGAGAATCGGTGTCTGCATAAGTCAGGCAGCAATAGCAAAGACTCGGTCCTGTGCTGCTTCCCTTGGATTGCAAATGCCTGCCAACTGCAACAGCAGAGAGGAGAGAAATGGGGGAGGTGGGACAGTGCAGGCACGTAAGTTCTCCCCTTGCTTGCCAAACCCCTCCAATAACTCCACAGTCATGGCAGCCTTCGTGGATAGCTGCACACCTGCGTAAATGTCTCTTGCTCAAGTTATTTCTGAAACTCAAGTAGCTCTGCAAACGGGAGGAACAACTGGCTATGGGACTTTCTAGAGACTAGCAAGGCCTTCTGCATCTGGCCTCCAGATGTGACTGGAGATATGCCTGTAGAAAACTTTAGGACCCCAGAAGCAGGTAATTTTAAATATTATTTTCCTCCTCTGGTCATTTGGTTCAGACCCACAGCTCTCTTCCTTCCTGCTACATCTAAAAGCAGTGTGATTATAGCCCTGTACTCAATATAGAGAAAATGCTGCAGGATTTTGGAGGAGAAGAGGAGCTGAGACTCCAACTATTGCAGTATTAACTGCACCAATCAGTTGCAAACAATGCCATTGACCTGTTGCATAAATGGCGGTTTAAGCCAATTGAGTTCTTCTAACTGGCTTTCTGCTTCCTGAGCCTTTCCCTCATGTGGCACATTGTGATTTACGTTTTGCAAAAATAAAAGCTATGATGAACAAATGACCTGGGCAATGGTGGATCTATGCAGAAGTGCCATGCGTGCCACAATGCAGCCAGGAAGACCCAGCTTTATCCACCTGAACTAAGGAGGAAGAAGAAGACTGGAGTGATGGCAGAATGATGTTGAACATCCTCATGAAAAAGCCTGCACAGCTTTTTCTGGTTTTTCAGCTTCTGAAGGTTGATTCCAATCTCAGTAAGTTCCCTACCTGGGAAGCCAGGGGAGGGTGAGGAAGGGATAGAGTCCGTGACAGGAATGGTGGTGAACAGGTTCATGTGTTGGCTAAGGCTTGTAAAGAAATCCTGGTCATTCTCAGCTGTTTGGATTGCTGCCTGAAGGTATGGATGTATGTGGTCTTCAGAGCAGGCAATATGCACAGATGCATGAAGACTGCTGGACTAAGACTGGATGAAGAAAAAAAATCTCTAGGTGGAATCTGTGCAGTTTGTTTGCAGATTTGCTCTGTGTATTTCTTCTCTGTAGGTGTGAATATTCACAGTTCTCTCCTGGCAAAAAAAAAGCATGTTTCAATTATCCTGTGGAGTTACCAACTGTATTTTTAGATTATTAATTTATTTTAATATTCCCAGCTCTGAGAAAGCAGAGTCTTGCTGAGAAACATCCTCTGTTCATACTTGACAGAGCAGCGTGGCCTCCAAGCCAACAAGAATACCAAACCCCCAGCTGCTCCTCCCCCGTACACACACAAACATAACCTGATGTCTTTCACATTATTGAATTTTGTGGCTGGCAGTACTGAAGGTCTCTGTTCCTTCAGGCAATGGGGCAACGTGGGGCTGCATTTGCATAATTTGTGCCTTGCCCCCATTTTTCCAACAGGCTTTCCTACCCCTTCCTCCTTTCTTCTCACTTCTTCTGCATGAGATCTCTTTGCACAGACTCTCTCAGTCCCTATTTCTCCTTACCTTGTGGGTTCATCCACGACATACAATGTCCACTGTGTGCCATGCTTGCATCTGGCTACCCACCTCGCTGCAAAAAACAGCAGCCAGGCTGTCGGTGGTGTTTGCTATCCTCTGACTCAGATGTTGTATTCCTCATCCTGCTCGCTGCCCTGGCATCTTAGTTTTTCACATTCCTTACGGCAGGGACTCGTGCCAAGCAAATGTTTTTCGGGACAAAGTATGACCTAAAACAAGCTCATAAATGAAGCCTCCTCCTCCCACCCTTTGGCAGCTCTGCCCTCTTTGGCAACTGGGGAAAGCCTCTGCAACGTGTGGTATGCTGGGAACCTCCTGCAAGGACTCAGGCATCTATCTTTAGGAGATCCGTCTGCATGAAGAGTTGAGGATGAGTGCTGGGGGTTTATCCTCAAAGGCAAAAAAAAAGGTGAGGGTGTTTCTGACGGTGTTAGCTGGCACGCGAGGTGAAATTCCAGCATAGGCAAGGTCATCTGCAGTTCTTGCACGTTCACTAGTTGAGATAAACTCTGCAAGAGAGCTAGGTGATGAGCAGTGAGCAGCTCTGGCTACCGAGGGCTGCTACTGACTGAAACCCTTCCCTCTCTCTATTTTTCCTGAAGCAACACTCACCTTTAGCAGGGTACTGTGGCTGGCACAGAGGCTGGAGAAGGTAAAGCCAAGCCACTTCAAATAATCCCTGCAAATAACCAACCTAGTCTTTTTACATCTCTCGTCTGACTCTTGGTACTTAAAGCAAATCATCTCACAGTACGAAAAAAAAAAATAAGATAAAAAAAGGTGAGTAAAGCAGTTTGTGAGCACCTATTTTTTCTGATCTAAACTTCTTCCTCACTCTTATGAAGGAGAAGGGAAAGAAGAAGTTACCTGATATTTTTCAGACTGGTTCAACTCTATCTTATGGCTGGGTTTGGGTTTGTTGTTTGTTTCCTTTTCAGGTTTTACTTCTCTGGAAACTTTCCCCGTTTAATAATCATCATGTGTGTTATTCTCCTTTCTCCAGCTCTGGTCATTCCCATGTTCCTGTTCCTTGTGTTTCATTCTTAAGCAGCCACTAAGTTTTCTTTGAAGTCGTTTCCTCTCACTGAATTCAAATATTTCCTGGTCTTTTCAGATAAGGGATTTAAATGATAGGGATGTGTTCCCTGTAGCAGATGCGCTATGGAAGAAAACAGGTCCAATTTTAAGATGTATCTGGACCAAAGTGCATTGCATAATCCCTATGGATTTTCTAGGTTTGCAAAATGTAGTTAATCTCACACTGCAGTTTGCAAGTAAGACGTGAGAAAATAGCTACCCTTTTTTATTATGGAGTGAACCAAACATTCTTATTTTAACACTCATGCTCTAGCTAACTTCTGGGGGCATCAGGACTTGGCCAGGTCTGAGCTTTGCAGCTCCCATTCATTTCTAATTCTTAACTTTGAAGCTATTCATCCTTCGCCCTTGTGTGACACATGTTCTTTGAAAAGTTTATCCGGCTCAGAAAGAAAATGAACTCGGAGATCTCACTGCCTTTCTCTAGCTTGGCCATTATGAGCCTGTTCTTTCTGCTGTTGTTGACGCCTTGTGCCAGCTTGACCTAAGTCTCCTTCACCTGGCTAAATTTTGTCCCCTGCACTGCCTGCCTTCCCTCAGCTGCCACTTGACTGTTAACTCCATCCAGTGGGATACCAGCTAGATGTCTGGTTGCCCATAGCTGCTGGACTCCTGTGTTGCAAGGAGGATGCATGAGACACCGCTATCAAATGCTCTTTGGCACTGGGTTAGATTGTTTCCTGGTTAACAGCCAGTTTGGGAACTTGCTTAATCCTGGCTTTGGCTTAGCCGAAAGTATCCAAGATGTTATAGCTGTTGCTTCCAATACAGCCTACACAGATGATTGTCCTGAGTCAGACTTTCATACTCGTGGTGATGGGAAAGCAGGCAAAAGGAATTGGCTGAAATTGTGTTCAAGCACTTCCATGTGTTTGAGCACCCCGATTTAGGGCACAGGGCCGAGTGGAGCACGAGCAGGTACGCAGTGTGCTTTTTGCTTGATTTTCATAACTGTGGGAATGCTGGGGGGGGGCAGTTTGAGATTCTCCTCTTGTCTTATGGCCAAGTCACTGCTAGATTCTGTGGCACAAACAATACAAAAATACTGTTTCTTGTACGGCGCTAATAATTGGCTATGACTAACAACAATTCCAGAGTTCAACAGACACAGTTTTCCCTCTCATTTCATGTGCCAGTTGCCATCATAAGCAGGAAGCACAACCCAGGCATTTTCCTAAAGGGAAATTGAAGTCATGAAGGAGGTAGGAAAGGGAGTCAAGCCCTGAATTCAGCTGCTGAGTAGGAAAAAAAAAAGTATTTCATTTAACCTCATGATTCATCTGTTTTTTAGGGAGAAAAAAGAGCAGGCTGAACTCCAGGTATGTCCACTGAGGCTAAAATCACAAGAAGCCCTCTCTTTTTTTTCTGTTTGTGTTCCCAGGGTAGAATAACAAACAGATACTAGTAATATTCCCTTCCACACTGCAGCTCAGAGATTGGATCAATGAGGGCAATGCAAGAATGCAGAGAACCAGGGAACTTAACTCATAATTTTTTTAAATTCTTGCATGTTCTTTAAAAAATCAACAGAATTGCATACACAATGCACCAGAGGCTTCATAGTAACTTCTCTTTTTCCAGCTTGGCTTCCCCTCTACAAGCACCAGGATCCCAAAGTATTTCTGTATGCGTTGCTCTACATTATCACAGGCAAGGCAGAATTCTGCAGGAGATGTGTTAAATGGGAGAATGTTGTTGTGGATCGCTGAAACTTCAGCCTGGTAGAACTAGAAATGGTGAGGAAAACGATTAATTTTACCCTTGGAAATTTCAAAGCATTTCAGATAATGGTAAGTCTACAGAAGTCGCCAAGCCCACACTTCATTTGCAGAGCTGCAGAGCAGCTGCAGTGCTCGTTAACATCCAATCAGAAAAATGTGTGATCAGGCCCTAACCTTCATCTCCCCAGTCAAAACCCAGACAAACACAGCTTAGTGCCCGGGCCACTCACACAACAAAAGAAGGGCTCAAACTCCATGTCAGAGGAAGACAAATGCATTTGCACTGCATTCATAAACCAAATCCAGGAAAAAGAAAACGTTCCAAAACATCACTAGGGCACAGGTCTGTTTTTATAAAAACTCCAGTTTAATCTCATGGCTGAGACCTGGCAAAACATCTTTCTTTTGTGGCTGTTGTTTTTCTTTCTTTTTTTAAAGCAATAAGGCACAAAGGCAGGCAAGTCCACACAGAGAACAAAGCTTAACAAAAATACAGTCCATCAGAGCTAGCAGGAGAAATAATTGCAAACCAGGGCCAGTGGGGTGGGGACAGTCCTTTTCACAGTGTCTGACTTCCAGCCCTTCCCTTGACCTGGCAGCAAATAATGTTTCAAAGGGGACCAGTGCCTGCAGGAACAAGATGTAAGGTCTGGGCTGCTGCATGGAGCCCTCAGGAAGCACTTGCCTCCTACCTTCCTTCTTTCCAGGGCTGTTAAAGTCCTGCTGCATCTCCAGTTGAACTCAGCAGCAAGCTTTCCATTCCTTGCTTGGAGCAGAGTTAGTTATCACCAAGCCTTTACATCAATTAGGAGCAAGCAAAAGCTAAACCAAATAAGGATCAGCTACAGCTTCTCCCCCACCTCTAGAGATCATATATTTTTCTAGAGATGGAGAAAAGGAAAAAGAACAACTGCAAAACCTGGGCATACCTGAAAGGTAATATATGCTCCAGTAGATTATCTGCATTTGCAAGGACTGGGGAGAAGCTTGTGGTGGAAAGCTAAATCAGTCCTTGCACTCTGGTGTCCTCTGATCTCACCCCTCCTCTCCTAGAACATGATTCAGCTCAGGAAGGCAGATTCAGGCCTTCTGCCCACCACAGATTAGCCAGAACTGGCTAGCTTCTCCTCTGTGGGCAAAAAGCCAGTTGATCTCACACCTTTGGTGCTACAAACGTTACAGCAGAAAACATTTCCATGCACCAGCCCAGGTTTCACAGATGTGCAGAATTCTATTTAGGCAATTCCTTCATTTTAATTACATTTCCTTTTTAATACATACATATATATATATATAAATTTAACACAATATTCACCACTACAGGCATTTCAGAATTCATAAAGAAAGAAAAAAGACTCTGATTGCACCATTTGGACTCTAGATGAGGGAAAATGTTGCAGGGCTTTATGGATTCTCTCTAATGCAAACCTAAGTTCCTCTGAAGCTCTAAAGGTGACAAAAGAAGTGCTTCAGTCATTCTGAAGTGATAGCATGGGACGGATAGCCCAGAGGAATGAGGTTTATAAGGTAAAATACAATCTTCATTTCTGTTTACCCTTCCACCCATAAAGCATCTCCCATATGAGCTAATGTCATCCGTGTCCCTCCTTTCCATCAGGGGATACCCATCTCTGCCAGCCCAACAATTTCACTCTGAGCTACAGTTAACAGAAGCTGCACAAACCCGCTGACTACATGGGAAGAGTAAGTGAAATTTAGTCACTTGTCTCCCATTGGTAAAAGTCCACAAGCAACATGTGCTGATGATACCGTATCATGACTGAGACCGGGACCATCTGTGAAACTGGGAATGGCCTTTATACTCTTCACAGTCTCAGGAGAATCAAAATGTACTGCAGGGTCACCGAAAGGATCCTTGCAGAGCTGCAAATCATGTGACAGTCTGTTTAGGAAGGTCCTTTCCATTATGCCAAGAACAACTGACTTAGCTCCCCTGTACATAAAACTTCAAATTCTGGGCCAGACCCATTTCCATTCTGATCTATCACTCTCCATAATGCTTCACAGAAAAAAGAAAAAAAAAAAAAGAAAAAAAAAAGAGAAAAAAAAAAGCAAGTCCAAAAACAAATAAAAAACCCAAAATCCTTTTTTGAAGCCTCCAGTGTTGCAGGGTTGTGCTGGAGGGCAGAAGTTTGGTGCCCACAAGGTACCACTGCAAAACCC
>KZ506129.1:313189-327605 GCA_002844005.1 Limosa lapponica baueri
AGTGCTGGTGCTTGGTGACTTGATGCTCACTATGTGTTGAATGTGACAGGGGAGGAGGTGAACCATAGGCAGGTAGAGAAAGTGGTTGCAATCTAGGGCAAAGGAATAAGGTACTTATCCTGACCCATCTTCAATGGCAGTGGAAACTATGGCTTGCAGCAAGCTGGACAACAATATCCCACATGTTTTTACATAGAGACTGTGTTGAGAGCATACACTGGAATCAGATTTTAGACTAATTGCCATTTTACACACTGCATTTCCCAGATAAACCACTCATTGCCCTCTTGGGTGTTTACTGTTTACTTGTTTATGCTGTACAAGAGCAGGCTGAGGCATGTGAGCAAATGAAATCTCTGTCTGGTGTTGCACTTAGTGATAAAAGCATCAGAGATTGTGGCTGAGAGTCTAAACTAATGATAAGCATGGACCAAGAGCAAGTTGCTGATAAAGGTATGTGTTGTGCTAGGGAGGTTTGTTTTTTCTTGCTTTGGTTTGTTCCCTATTAGTCTCTGCTGGAGAAACATCAAGCAGTGTAACCAATGAGTCTTTCCCTTACAGAGGAGGTGAAGACACTGGCTGGGCAGATGCCTGTCTTGTTCCAGGAAGAACCAACACTGGCCATCTCCCCACATCCTGCTCCAGGAGAACCCAACAAACCTGCTATGGGCTGGGAAACCACTTGTCAATTGAGTCAACTTCTCTTTCCTGGTGTTCCCAAGGATTTGAAACTGATGAGTGAGACCTCAACATCTGTGGGATTGCCTCTTCACAAAACCAAGAAGTTTTTCAAGGGATTATACTGAAATTTTAATCTATATTATCACTCTACCTATATGTGTATGACTATCAGTGTTGCAAGATCTCCTGTCTCAGATTTATTATTTGGTATTCAATGCCCTCTGCTGCAAAGATTTTTCTCCCATCTGACTCTCTGTCCCCTGCTCAGCAAACGGTCCTTGTAACCCAGGCCCCGGGGAGGCTACAGAGGAAACAGCCTGTTATGATGGACGGTTGTTCATCTGTCTCAGAAGCTCCCACCTGCACAACTTAAAACACAACCCTCTGGAAACCCTTGGGAAGGTGGGGAGATGTCACTGATTCCCAGTCTATTGCTAAACAGCTAAGCATGTGACAGGGCCAGCACCACTGGCCCGATTGCAATGAACCCTGTGATATTTAACTAGAGGGAGAGCAACTCAGGCAAGGAAGACATTTAGCTGAAGCGTAGCGGGAAATATTCTGACTTGCCTTATGGCTACTAGCTAAGGGACTCCCTGCCCTCCAGAGCAGTTGCACAGCTTCAGCTGTGTCCTGGACTCTTTATCTCATCATCTTTGGACCAAAGTACAAGAGGTACCTTTTCCACTAACTCCCCACAAAACTCCCTGAAGCTGTAAATATGAGAAGCAAAGACATTTTTGCCTTCCTTTATTTAGTATGTCTTGGTATTAAATATCATATCATGAGCTTTCTGAAGGCAGACAGACTTGACAGGTGCCAAGTTCCAATGCAGCAGTTTTTACGGTTCTGGTAGGCAAAAGAGCAAGCCATCTCCAAAGCTAGCCTCTAGCACTGTTACAGAACAGGGATGCTGATACAATCCTGATACCAGATCACATACTCCACACCCTGAGAGTCAACACACAGAGTGCAGGAGTGAAAAACTGACATTGAGCTCGGCTCATCACAGATAAACTGCACTGATGTGGCAGCACATATGGGAAGAAATGTTTCAGCTGCTCGTGTTGCAGTGCAAAGAGACTCTGTAACAAGCAAAAGAAATTAGAAATTCTCATTGATATAATTGGCGTTGCTGAAACCTGGTGGGACAATTCGCATGACTAGAATGTTAAAATCCATAGGTTTAATCAGTTTAGGAACAAGTGAGCAGATAAAAGAAGTGGAGGTGGCAGTCTGCATTAAAGACATCATTACTTGATTTAGAGTTATTGATAATCCAGAACCAAAGGATGCTGAATGCATACGGATTAATGTGTTACCTAATAAAACCCAAGAGGCATGCTGGTACAGGGATGTTCCAAACTGCTAAATTAAACCAGAAAATAAGGTGAGTTATTCTTTAAGCACTTGTATCTTCTTCATACCTACTGCAGAAGGAAAAAAAATGAAAGCAGAGTTTTAAGGAGCTTTGATTGTAAGGATATATGCTGGAGCGGATGCAATTTAAAGGTTTCTAAAATTACAGATGGTAATGACTGTGCGATGATTACATTAAATGTGGGCAAACAGAGGGCAGTTGCAAAGAGCTAATTTCTCAACAGTAGGAGAAAAATACAAGCAAAATTGATGGGGAAAAAGTTAGGCATGAGAGATGAATGAAAATTGGCAGTTCTTACAGAAGAGTTTGTTAAAAAGAAAGTATGGCTTTGCAATCAACAAAAGGCATGCTTTGGCTGAGAGCTCATCATCCTTATTCATCTGCAAAGTCAAAGCAGCAATCAGAAACTGGAAAGACATGTATGATAAATGGGTTGTACTGTATCAAGAAATAGATGGCAGTCAATATAAATTAGAAGTCGTGAATATAGAACATTGATAAAGGAAACTAAAGACAAAGTGAAAACAAGTGACTGGTAGAGCTAAGGACAATGAGGAGAAGTTTAAATCTCTTGGGAACTAAATAAATTCTACCGATTGCATGGGTCCGTGTCTAATGGAGATAATATTGGAAAAAAGGAGACTGACTTAAGTACTTCTGGTATATATTAGAAAAAAAATGTTATAAGAGGATGAAGAAGTACTTTCCAGTCCATTAGTGTCTGAAGATATTAAACATCACCTGCTAAGGTTAGATATTTTAATGTTTCCAGACCTGAATGACTTGTACTCAAGAGTCCTTAAGAGTTTGCGGGGTCACCTATTGATTAGAGACAGTAATATACAGTAAACAAATTTTGGCATGGAGGGAAAATCTCAGAAGACTGGGAGAACACTAATGCTGTGTTGATGTAGCAAAAGGTGCAAGCAGCTTGTTCCAAGTAATGGTAGGTCAGATAGCCAGACATCAGCTGCTGACAAAGTAATGAGCAGAAATATAATTAATGCCAATCAACATGTTCTTACTGAAAGAGAACATGTTAAACCTGTTGTGATTTTCTTCGTTTTGCAAGTTTAGCTAATGAAGATAACCACTCAGATTTCTGTTCACTTAGTAGCGCATGATATTCTGATTAAAAAATAGACCTCTGATGATTTTACAACACCCATAAAGCACATCATAAATGGATTAAGAATAGACAGCTGTAAGACCTCTAAAAAGAGTTGTCAGGAAGAACAACTCTTTAAATGGGGACAGTGCCTCACACAGCTCCACAATCAAGACTGGGCTTGGTGCCTAATGATCTGGAAGTAAATAAAAAATTGCAGCCAGTAAAGTTTATAGGGACACGAAGTTTGGCAGAGTAGTAAATATAAGAAAAAAGGCAGTCATGGACTCTGAATCTCATTCAATAGCAAGTGGGTGCTTACAGACGGAATGCATTTTGATGTGGTTCAATGCAAAGCTAAGAAGAAAGAGTGCAAAGCCATTCCTATCAAAAGTGCCTGTACACACATTGACTCTGAATAGGATGTAGGTGCTATGGCAGACAAGTGATGGTCATCTCGTACCATCGTGTGAGGCTAAGAAGAGCCTTGAATGCAGAAGAAAAGGATGTTTCTTCCTTCTCTGGTGTAGAGAGGTTATTCTATGTTTGTGTAACAGTATTAGTGAGACGAAGTCTAGAATAGTATATTCAGTTCTGGTCTCCATCACAGAAAGGACACTGAAAAATCAAAGAGAGAAGAAAATAGCCACTAAAATGTTGAGAGGGATGGACAAAGTGCCTTTCAGTGGAAATCTCAGTGTTCAGTTTGTTTAGCTTACTGAAAGAAGACTGAGAAGTGACTTGATTGCAATGTACAAGTACCTTCATGGGGAGAAAATGCCAGCTGCTAAAGGGGTCTCTAATCTAGCAGAAAAAAACAGAGTAGGAGTCACTGACTGGAAACTGAAGCTGGACAAATTTGTGCTGGAGGCAAAGCATGAATTTCAACAGGGAGGGTGGTTAACCGGGAAACAGCCACTGGCGTAAGATACGGACATCCCATCCCCTGCTGTCCTTAAATCAAGACTAAATACTCATCTGAAAAGAAGATGCTTTCATCAAACACAAGTCCCTCCTGTCATTACAGTGGCAACGGAGTAAGAATGCAAAAGACCTGTGGTGCACAAAAGGTCAGACTGCTTGATCAAACTGTGATTCCTTTTTAGCCTGAAACTCGGCAGACCCAGGAATTACATTTGCGTTCACTCGGTCAAATGAGCCATGCTGTAAAAATCCGATCTCCAAGAAATAAAGAGAGGGTCTGTTCCTGCTGACTGTGAACGTGTTATTCCCCTTTACTGCCTGTCTGCCATGGAAGCAGATGGGGAGCTTGGAGAATCGCAACTAATACTGTACTGCTGCTTCATCTGTTTTCCTTTTTGTTGCCTTTAGAGGTTTGGGTAGCAGTCCCTAAAAATCAGCAAAACATGAGAACAAGATAATCTGTGGCGTAGTGTTGCGGAGAGTGTTGAACTCATTTCTCTCATCTAGAAGATTGCCTTTAACCAAAACCCTTTGGTATTACTCAGTAATACTGTGTTGTGCTGTAGTGTAGCAGGGAAAGGATTTGTACAGCGCGAGACCAGCTAAAGGCAGCCGCAGAACCACTAAAGATCTTTAATTCCCAGGACAAAACAGCACTGCAGTCCAAGATAATACTTCCAAAACAGTTTGGGGCTGTTTTGTTCATCAAGTCAGACTGGCTGCAGAGCACACAGCACAGGAGGGTAAAAATTGCCTAGATTTATGGGGCATCTCCACCACTGACAGACCATGGACTAGTGCCCACTATCCAGAGGACGCTGCACCTCACCTATTTGAGGTAGGAACATGTGTGTACTGTTTCTCTCCCTGCCAGCCTTGGGGCTAGCTCCTGCAGGTCGAACTGGCTAACTTCTCCCTGCAATCTGAGCAAAGGGAAAAGAATGGAAAAAGCTAAAGGGAAAAAAACCTCAACTCCATCTTGCAGCTAGTTATTAATCATATGTGGTTTCCCAGCATTTTCGGAGGGTCCCCTCACAACTATGCCTTGGCCTTATGAATCAGAAACAAGCTTTTCTCTTTCTCTTTTGCCACATCATTTTCAGTTCTTTTGCCTCTTTTCCCCTCTCCATCATCATACACCTTCATTCCTTTCTCTGATTCTTTTTTCCCCAGCTCCTACTTTCCAGCTTCTGTTCCCTGTATCTCCTTCTCTTCCATCATCTCTTTTGCTCCATACTGTTTTCTTTCATATTTCCTCTCTCATAGATCTACAACAGAAGTGCCCTGACACAGAAAAAGAGATCTGTTCCTATAAGAATAATACAGCTGCAGCCCCAGCCTATTTAATGAAAGCCTTGAGTATATGGCAAGAACGGCTTGCAAATCCCTGAGGTAGAGGTAATATTTTATATTAATATTTGATATCTTATTTAGGATGCTAAATCAGATGCATGAAATCTCTCAGGAAGAATTGAATGCAGAGTTCTGTTTAAATGATATAGTGCTAAGCCAGGCTACCGAACCACCCCCTCTTGTCTTCCATCCAGACCTCTCTGAACTGCCCTGGTTTTAGATGGAGCACAACCTGCTGTTATTCTGAGAACCAAGGGAATAGCATTTATGAAGTCCCTATATTGCTTAGGTTAAATTTCCCTACAACTGCTCTGTCCTCCAACTTTTGTCTTGAGTTATTTCTTTCTCTGGTGGAGTGCCTAACCCCAAATGCTGAGTCAGATCCCTTCCCACATGCCTTAGATCAAGCGAAGAAGATGATTGTGCATTTTTTACTCTCTGTCTTCACACACACACATATGGGCTTCACCCTCTCTCTGCATCCACATATATGTGGCAGGGTGGATTAAAAAAAAACCTGTCCCTCCCTCTCTTAAAATGTATAAAGCCAAAGTGATGTGGCCCCTGTTGAAGATGAAGAGTTCCCAGCTTTTCCCTCAAAGCTTCATCCAATAAATGCTTGTACCCTCCCACATGTTACCCCCAAAACCTGTATGTGCACCGCTTGCCTTTCCTGCAGATGATTTGGAGGGCCTTAGCTCCAGAGCAGCTTCATTCTTCCAGATCTGCTCCTGCAGCTCCTGGCTGGGCTTTTCTCTCCCCTTTCTGAAACCCTGCATCTCAAGGTGACACTAGCAATAGCTTCTTTTCTTTCCCAAGCCTAAAACAGGAGGTAGCTCTGGCCATGTTTTGTTCTCATTGCATTTTTCTGTACTTGGAGGGGTGGGAGAAAAGGTGGATGCACTCTCTGTTTGTCTGTCTTCTAGCCCTACCTTGAAAAACACCTTCTTCTTTCCTGAGAGGAGATGATGGGGTGGGAGAAAGGAAGGAAGAGGTGGCAGAGGCAGAGCCTGCCTTTCACTGAAGCCCTCTTTACCTTTTCTGCCCCAGAAGGCACTTGAGATTGAGGAAGATCATGCTGCTGGCATGGCGTGTGTTCAGACAAGCATCAATGCTGCAGCACTTGTAGTCAGACGAGAATCACGAGGCTTGGGAAAAAATGATTTCTCTGGCCTGGAGTTTTGTTCTCAAGAGTTCAGAGCTAGAAGAAGCTATGATCTTTGTGTACTGCTTCTTGAAGCTAACGTTCCCATCTACTGTACCCCTGAGAAGCCCTAGCACAATGGCTCACCACTGCATGTCTACTACCCTTCATCTAGGCACTTTCCAAAAATGCCCTACCTGACACGGGTCCTTTCTTAAGGATGCAGTACCTCAGCATGAGAGCCACCTCAGCAAATGGGGCAGTGGGAGAAGGGAGGTTACCTGCTCCGCAAACACCCAGAAGGAAAGTAACAGGAGTAGTAAGGAAAAAACACACTTTTTTTCTTTTTTTTTTTCCTTCTTGGCTCGGGCAGACTGACAGGCACAATGAAATGTGTGGGTGTCACTTGGCAGGTGTGAATCGTTCAGGCAAGCTACAGTACACATATTTAGTTGTTTTAAACTGTCTTCATACATCAGACCCTGCCGCCCCTTACACGGATCTATTGCCGCAATCTTTCATTGAAAGGATTAATGTCATCCAGATCTGGCTGCTTTGGACATTTGCATCAAGGCTGCCAGCCTGGTAGTCGACATTTCCTCCACGGCCGTTTCTTTCCCAAGTCATTTAGGAGAAGATCAGTGCAGGGAAGGGGAGATTCTGGCATCCTTCAGGTGAAGCAGTGTTCTGTCAGTAAAATGACTCTCTGAGGCCCCTCTCTGCTAGTGCACAGTGCATTACCTCAGCTGAGCAGAGCAGTCCCACCCAGGGCTGGAGGGCAGGTTTGGGGAGGAGGTATAGAGAGAGGTCTGGGCACTCATCTGGAAAGTTGCACATTCTCTTGTTAAACTCTGAGGCTGACTCAGTGTGTGACCCTTGCAGGCAAATTAACTCCCTTCGGTGAAAACTCCTTTGGTTTCCTGCATGTGAGCTAGGGCTGGTGGCAGTGACACAGCTAGGTCCAAGATGAGGGGTCGAAACTTACTACTGTGAGCAAAAAATCATTGCTGGTGTTGAGCAGTTAGGCATGTGTTTGCGTGTAGCATGTGGCAGAGTTCAGTGTTAGATCTGGCTTTATACAATCAGAGGTGGTTTGGTTTTTTTTTCCCTGAGGAATAGGGATCAGCTTTATCGCAAGAACAAAATGGAGTAACTTTCCAGCTCTTCTAATTTCCTCATGGAAACAACAAAACTATTTTCCCACCCCAGAGGTAGCACTTTCTTGTCTCTCTCATTCACTGCTGGCTACGCTGGAGGTGGTGGGCAATTAGCTTTCTTTTATGAGTCTGCCTGCCAGCAAGGTTAACCTACCAGTTCCCCAGCAGAACCATTACACTTTTGGGGGAAGCAAAAAACCACTGCCACCACAGCCAGCCAGCCCTGCCTCCCTCGGCCCACGCAGTGTACACACAGGGTTGGCTCCCCATATGCATGGATTACATCCCCATGATTCAATGTTTTTTCCATGGCATCTTGTTTGGTTTTTTTTTCACCTCGGGGCTGTGAAGCTGAGTGGCACCTTGTTATATGTGCATCCTTGGTGTCTCTTTGTATTTAAGCAAGCTGGAGGATGCTAGCCTCTCACTGCAAGCACAGACCTGAAGGCTCTGCAGAACTGCGTTACTGCCAGGCAGCCTCTCTACAGTACTGTACCATGGCTCCCAAGGGCACATTTCCTTCCTGATATAAAATACTCCGTTCTTCGTGTCCTTCTCTTGGCTACTGCTCCCAGTCCTATTTTGGTCATACACATTTGTGCTATTAATGTTCTCCTAAAATCAGAGCTTATCAACATTGGCTCTGGGCTCAGGGCTTCTTTTATTGCATCAAAGGTGCATTGACGTTCTTCCATCTAATTTGCTTCTCTTCTTTCTGGCTTTTTTTCAGCAAATTGGTCAGAGGGACATGGTAATAAGCAAAAATTCAAAAATAGAACTTTGATAATAAACTTCTACCCCTAAAATTGTCTTGCTTTTCTGAGCTAGGAATTCAGCACTTCTCCTATGACTCTACCTTTAGAAATTACTTGGTTTTGATTTTCCCAGTGCCCATCAGATACTTTAGGTATTGGGTCTCTGGACCAGCCAGTGTGTGTTTACCAGGGAAGATAAAGAAGAAAGCTGACAGTCATCCCCACCTCGATCATTTAGTTTTTGGACTAATTTCATTGAGGCTGAACATTGCTTCAGTCACTTCTATTAAGGGATCACGTCCCCTAACAAGGCTGCCATATCCTCTGACTGGGGCTGCAAAAATAGATCCATGAGATGCTGGAAGGCTGCCTGTGGCCCCCAGAGAGTTCAGAGAGCAGTGTAGCCTTTTAGAGGTGGCAAAGCAGGTTTGCATTTGCATCCCTCCACGAGAGCAATCAGCCATACACTCTGGCAAGGTCTAGTGTGGAAATGTATCTGGGTCTGCTTTGTAGATCTAGCAGACCATCTAGATGAAGCAGAAGGCCATGGGTGCTTCAAAGTAGAAGTTAGCTCTTGGGAAATACTGAGTGCTACAAACAGACAGCAAAGGCGTGGATTCTGTGCGCTGTGAACACCAACACATGTGCTGCTTCCTTTCTTCACCCAAGGTTTGGAGGCCTGTTTGTGGGGAAAAGCATGTCTTTTTGATATCATGCATTGACCTGCATTGGTCTGCCTTTGTCTATATATGAACATATTTCCAAACTTGTTAAGGCTGTGAGCTCTTCCCGCTAGCTGTCCCTTTGGCTGTGTACCTCCCCCTTCCCCCCATGCCTGCATGCTTCCACCTACAAAAAATTAAAAAAGAGAAGGTCTTTTTTTTCCTCCACTTCTGAAGTACAGTTCAGAGCTTCCTGAGGTTTTGTTCAGGACAGTCATAGTAAACCAACTTCAAAGATTCTCCTCCAACTGCTCCATCCCATATTCTTCACATCCCCCTTCCCCGCTCAGCCCAAACAGCTCTTGCCATTTTGCCGGTGGTTTATCTTCAGTTGCAGGTAGTTACAACAAAGCTCTTCCTCACTGCCAGCCTGATTAGTTTTATCAGCCAGCCTGCCTTACTGCTTTTGTCTGAGATTTTCCCCTACAAGCTTCTCTCTCTTATCTGTAAACTGTGGTGGAAGTGCTTGGGATTTAGCTTTGGACTGAGGTCCAGGAGGCTTTAGGCTGTCAGCCATTCACTACATCAAATGGAGAAGTGTAAGGAAGATTTAGGTATTGTTTTTGCAGAGGAACGACTTGGCCGGTCTGCAATGACATGCCCAGGAAATGATTAAGAACAAATAGGCTTATCAGGAGACATGCAAGGATGTTCATCACTTAGACAAAAGAGAAACCAGTCTATAGCGGATTGGGAGTTTAGTAGAAGGATGAATGGTTAACTAAGACCAGCAACATTGAGCAATATTACCAAAAAAGGGAAGAAATAAACAAGTGAAGAAAGAGGTGTAGGTGGGGCAATGGAGAGAAGTAAACAGAGGTGGGACAAATGGAAGTAGTTTTAGGCACCTCGGATAGGCTGTGAACTTTGGAGCACCCAGACAACAGGGAAACCGTGGAGGGACACTTCGGCCGGGAACAGAGAATAAAAAGGAGTCACTCTGGGACCCCAGGGGTGCCTACCTGTTGGGTCACCCGTTCTTGCAAGAATGTTTAAATAAAATGTGCTTCGTATGGATCACTGCCTGAGCTGTTGTTATTGGATAAGAAGCATTTCTCACAGAAGGTCCTGCTGAATCCTGTACAACCTCCCACTGGACAAACAAAATGTAGGACAAAAATCACCAGAGCTCCATTCAACTGCTTACGTGGTTTCTTAGGGCCGATTCATCCTCTCTACTAATTCCTCCATCCAGTGATAATCAAAAGACATTCAAATGTTTTTTCTTGGGGGAGGAAAGCCTGGAAGTAGTCCTTTACTCCGTCACGGTTTCTCAGCCTACTCAGAAACGTTTAACCAAGTCTTGCAGAGCTCTTTCTGCTCTAGTGCTGCGTAATGGAGCTCCCTCTGGCCATCAGGTCATATTATCACAGATAATCAGAGCGTATCAGTTTCACACAAAGCTCAGCCAGACAAGCAAGACAAGACAGTCTCCAATGTGCCATGAATCTCTCACTCACATCACACATCATTTTGCTTTCAGCAAGACCACCCTGTCACAGCATATAATGTGTAGAACCCATCTTACAGGGTAGCAGTGAAAATCAGGTTTTAGCTCTAAAATGTTTTATTGCTAAGGCACATTTATTCTTTTTATCCTTATGCTGAATCTCAACATCTCGATATCCATGTTTCTGTGTTTGTTTTAAGGTTTTTTTCACCGTCATGCCTTAGAAAACACTTACTTCTGTTCAGTAACACCAGACAATAAAGTTTTTCAGACTGCAGCAGGGGAGGAACCAGTATGCCACGGTGCAGATGGCCACAAGGTAAGGAAATATGGCCAGGAACCAACACAGAGTGCTAGAGGTTTCTTGCCCAGAGGGAAGTCACATGAAGGAACAGGGTGAACCTGCATCCAGTTTTCTCCTCACCTTTCAGACTGCAGTGAGCAAGGAAGGAACATGTGGGATCACAGAGAGGTGGTAGGATGTTGCTCACAACTGGAGCCATTGTCGTGGATGAGTTACTGGTTCTTTAGGAAGGACAGGCAGGGGAGAAGAGGACAGGGAGTTCATTCCTATGTAAAGGAGCTCCTTGACTGCACAGAACTGCAATGAAATGGTCAGTCTCTGAATCAAGGTCAGGAGAGAAAGAAATATGGGAAGTTGTATTGGGGTTCCAACACAAACCACCTGACCAAGAGGATTTCTAAAAATGAATGAGGCTTTCTAAAAACAGCTAACAGAAGTCTTATTGCAGGCTCTGATCCTCACCGGGGATATCAACCATCCAGACACCTGCTGGGAGGGCAACAGGAAGCCCAGGAATTTCCTAGGAAACTCAAAATGCTACAAGGACAAAGCAATGCTCTTCTTCCTGCTCACAAACAAGAGAAAAAGGGAGGTGAATGTGGCCACAGAGAGTAGTTTGGACCACAGTAACCATACAATAATTGAGTTTAAGATCTAGAGGATGGCGAGGAAGGTAAACAGCAGTTAATACCCTGGATTTTCACAGAGCAAACTTTGCCTTTTTTTAGAGACTTTCTAGGCAGAATCACTTGAAAAGCTGCCATGAGGGGTTAAGATACCCAGGAGGGCTGACAGATTCGTAAGGCAAAATTATTGAAAGCTTAGGAACAAACAATCTTATGGAGCAGAAAAACTAGGTATTTCAGCATAAGGCCCATTTGGATAAGCAAGGAACTTCTCAATGAATTAAAATGCAAAGGGAGAGCATACGGGCAGCGGAGACAAGGATAGACATCAAAGGAGGAGTATAGAACCATTTCTTGGATCCTTGGGGATGAAATAATGAAGACCAAAGCAAACGAGGAACAGAGCGAGAGAGAGATTGGAAACCTCAGCAAGAAATGTCCAGATGGGATTCATTTTAAAAAGTCAAGGCTAAAATATTGCTAGCACATAGTCAGCAAATAGAAGATATGTGAAATGTTTCTGGTAACAGCATAGGTCCTAGGGAGAGGAAGCACCAACTAAACAGAAGGTTTTAATACAAAAACGTGAAAATGGTCCTTGTTGCTTTTGGTGCCTAAAAAAGATGAGGAACAATCTAACTCTGGCAAGAGTTTACATCACCTGTTTACTTGTAGCACTTCTGGCAATTTCTGGAACTGGAGATCAGAGAAAAATGATGAGACCAGTCAGAGGACTAGAAGGTCAAATTTACAGCAAGTATTACAGAAGTTAAATCTATATCTGTGGGATAATAGATGACCAAAAGGGAACACAGCTATTCATCAATAGCTAAAGGGCAAGACTGCTAAGGAGGCGGGGAGACGAGCTGGCAGCAGGAGCAAAAGAGGATATTCCCAGCTTGGTGTCAGGAAAGTTGTGTGGCCAAAGTTGCACTGGGTCATGGAAAAGTTTCCTGTGGGCAAAGACGGAAGCTCTCACTACTTCGTTTCACTTGTATGGTGGCCTCTGTGCTGGGAAACACAGGGTGATCTGTGTCAGCAGTGGGTGGGAGTTTTTGGAGCCAGGATGTGAGGGGCAAGGAGAAAATGGTGTCAGGTCCTAAGAAGGGAACAGTGCCACCACATTTGATTGCACTGCTATATGCTCTTCTACCTTCACCTCAACGAAAACATCCACCAGGGATTGCTGCAAGATATCAAGGTGTGGCTCAGCATACAAACCTGATTTCTCAAAACCCTCATTTTTTGATCTCATTGCAACAGAACTGACTTATCTCTGCCTAGAATAATACAGCACAGTGGGAGCTACAAGCATTTCCCGTGGACCCACTTCCTCTCTCCAGGCAAGTGTTAGTCAGGCTGCTCAGTTCCCTGGCAGGAAAGTCCCATTCAGTCAGATGAAAGGGAATATAAACAGAATTTGGATTAAGAAGGTGTTGGCAAGGAGTGGGGAAAGGATGCTGGATGGCTGGGAAAAGTGAATCCTTCCTTACTGGAGGCCATTTGGGGAGGAAAAGTGAAAGTGGGGCCACATAAACGTAGACCCCAGAAGCAGGGACCTGCAAGTCTGGGGTGGACTGAGTGCTATGTAGAGTAGGGAGAGGCTGCACCATGGTCCCCCAGTCCTGCCCCCCTCTCCTCACCACATACACCCCCTTCCCAAGGGGCTGCCTACTAACTTTTTGCATCCTGCCTCCTGGCTTTTCCACGCTGGGCTGGCGACTGCAGATTTAACTCTTAACACATGCTTCAAAGAGAAGTGGCAGCTTTGGGTAATTGCAGTCTGGTCAGCTGGAAAGCCGCCCTGTCCGTGCAGATGGCAAAAGGCAGGCGATTCCCCCATCTCCCCCGGCCGGCTCACACCTTGCAGTGCCCTGACTGAGCACCGGGCTGCCAAGAGAGGAATCCCTCACTCGCCCCCTGACAGCTGCCGAGCCGTGAGAGAGAGGAGCACTCGGTAATGATGTGTGTGCTTTGCTCTGTCAACACGAAGATTTGTCCCCCTGCTACCCTCCCCAACCTCACCCTGCGGCTGGATTTCAGCCAGCGGAAGCCCTTTAGAAAATGGAAATGGATGCATCTCTCACAGTCATTAGCGTGGATCGTGCTAATGGGATGTCATGATAAATACTGACAGTTAGCTGAGGGCAGCAGCATTCACTGAGAGACTCCAAATGAGAGGGCAGCAGATGCTACAACAAGCTCAAAGTCTGCCTGTGGAGGGGGAGGAGGCAGTGGGAAGGCAAAGGCAAGCTGGCGGGCAGGCGGGCTAGTGCTGAGATAACAGAGCTTGCTGCTTCAAGGTCACCAGCCTGAGAGCCATCCTGGGTGCTAGCGATGCTGCAAACGGAGAGCCGGGAGGGGGTGAGGAGGGGGTAAGGCCCTGCAAAGGAAGGGGATTTTGCATATTGGAAAGGCAAGGTGCTGCTGAAACCTCAGGAGGATGCCACGTTACACCAGACGTTAGCATCAGTGGGGAGCCTGGGGAGGGCAGGGCAGGGGGCTGCAGGGCAGGAGGGGGCCAGGGGGGAGGACGGCATAGGTGCTAATGAGCACCGCTAGCAAGGTTAGTTTCAGGGAAGAGATGAGATGCTGACATTCGGGGGAGAGGATTACTTGACTTGCATTATCATTTGAGCTCACACGCACACACACAAAAAATGAGCTCAGAGCTTTGGTACCTCAGGGAACTGACCAGCATAACTATAGTTAGATAATTATACCATTAAATCTATGCTAATACTACTAAGGCTGGTCGTGAATTTTTTAACAAACCAGCGTTTCACTGGAAAATACCAACTGATTTTATCC
>KZ506129.1:348544-361272 GCA_002844005.1 Limosa lapponica baueri
ATAATGCAGATATTGGGTTGATTCACGCTGATATGTTTGGAATGATTATTCTGTAATAGTCATCAGCGCCTAAAAAGGACCTCAGTTCTGCCAGAGCTCAGCAGCAGGGGAGAGAAGTCGACATTTGAATAAGCCCCCGACTTCTCTTTCAAGAGAGGATAATTCCAAGCAGAGAGGTCTCTCAGGAGAGAGCTGGCTTTCTCAGGAGACATCTGGTACCTCCTGCTTCTGTTTGGGCCTGAGCTGCCAATCTTCCTCTGGGTATTTCTGGCACCCCTGGATTACGGCTCTGCAGTGCAGATGCAGGGAAATTGGGACAGGGCGGAGGGCTGTGTCCCTCTGAGTCACAGCCCACCCTCGCCAAACCTCAGGGGGACGGGAAGGCGGTGACAGGTCGCACGGGTCGATCATGAAGGGCGTTTGGGTCTGGGCTGATTAAAAATAGCCTGGTTTAGACCTCCTTTTGCAGGCTCCGGAAGGCTTCCTGCATAGCTGGGCTTTGCAGCCAAGTTCAAGGTCTAGTCTATATCCGAACTGGGTTATCTGTGTTCCTGCTGATAGCCCAGATAGTGCCTGGATACCCTTGATCTACCTGGGGGTAGCAGGCTGAGCCATGCGCTGTCTCAAAAGTATTGGCTCCCGCGGGACCCAGCCAGCAGATTTAATTAGCTTCGTCAATGTTTCTTTTTTGTTTTCTGTTGGGGTTTTTTTTGCCTTTTTTTTTTTATTATTATTTTTTTTAACTGGGGAACAAAGCTCTGTATAAAGCATTGCCCTCCCCCACTCCATGCTGCTCAGACACAAGCCACACACCTGGGATAAGGATGCTCTCGGGAAAGGCGCCATGCCAAGCTGTTTACGGACCAAGGTTGGAGGAAGATGCTTGACTTGGGTCCGTGCGGGCGGTGGAGGGATGTGGGGGGTGCACGGCGTGTTCCCCAGGGACAAGGCTGGTTTCTGAGCTGAAGTAAATGCAGTCCCATATGGCAAAGGGATTGGAGCTGGCAGGGAGAGGATGAAGCCTTTCTTTCCATCTGAGGAAGAAGCGCGGGGGCTTGGGAAGGGCGGCTGTTTCGCTGAGAGTGACTCACTTCCCTGGGAAGTTGTGTCCACAGGAGCCCGCGCAACGAATGACAAAGTATAGATGGGGCCGAACCTTGAAACCCCACAGCTGCTGGTAGCTCCACTCTTCCTGCCCTGGGGAAGGACCTGGCCATCCTTCCCCATATTGTTTTATAATTTGTAGTTCTCTGGGGTTTGTCTCTCCAGGGAACTCACTTAATTTTGCCTCACCCTGTGTTCCCGCAAGCGGTAGGGAGATACCCATCTCATTCAGATGGCAGGCGTCACTTGCCCAGAGTCATTCGTGAGGTCTGTGGTAGTGGGACGATTAAAACCCCCAGCAGAAGAGCACCCTTCCACCTTCAGACAGGACTACAGTGGCCTGCATTGCCTGTGCTACTGGGAGGTCAAAATCCCATTTCTGGGTTTAGGAAAGAACCTTTCCCTTCCCTGTTCCATCATTAACATTTACCTTCCTAGAAAAAAAACCAAACAACTCGTCCTTCTTTATTATTTTTTTTCTCCTCTGGCTTTCAGCCATCCAGTTCCAGCAGAGTTTAGGGGAGAAATTGCTGCTTATTGAGCAGAAAACCAAATCTCCTTTCTCCTTCTGTTTCCCACCCCCACAAGGAATACAGCTGGATGTGAACCCTCGGGCACTGTCCTTTAGATCTAGCCTGTCCTTTCTGTGCTACATCAACGCCATTCCTGCAGACCTGTCTCGGGGTCAGAGGAGTTCCGCTGCTGAGAAGTGTCCTGTTGTGGCCGTGTTTTCACAGTAATTACCCCTGCTTATCCCAGAGCAGTAACCCGTTCCACCCACTTCTGTGATTCCCTGAATCCGTCCTCCCACCTCATTGTGCACATCTCGAACAGGCAGGAGACTGCCTGGTGGGGGGAAAGCGCTGCAGCATCTTGGCATGTCTCAGTTTTAAACAGTATTGAAGTTTCGTCTGAAGGCTGTGATGGGCCCGAGGGAACGCGGGGAGAGGGGACAGCAGCTTCCTGTGGATTTCAGCAAAGCAGAGACAGAGCCGTTGCTGATCACCACAAATACCGGCGCTGCCATGAATTATGCATTCCTTGTTTAAAGAGAGGTCGCTCTCATCAATAATTGAAAGCTCCCTGCTCTGCCTTCAGCATCACATCTCCCACACCGGGAGTTAGGGAACTCATGAAATCTGCATGGACTTCCTCAAGGTGGCTAGGGGCTGATGGAGAGAGGTAGCAAAACGCAGGCAAAACAAACCAAAAACCATCCTGACAGTTTCCTTGCATGAAATTAAAAGCCATCTGAACCTGCTGGCAGCTCTGCTCCAGTTCTGCCCCTCTCTCCTCCCCTCTCTCCTCCTGGGTACACACAGAACAGTAGGCTTGCAACCAGGGTACAAACCAAGATTAGGGGCTGTTTCTTGAAGCTTTTGGCTCCACTAGCTGAAACTAGTTTGCTTTGGGTGCTTGCCTAGAAAAGTCTCTACAGTGGATGGCGGGATGTTCCCGGGAGACAGTTTGAACTGTGAAATTTGTCCCTCTGGGAAGATAATGATCTTTAAAGTCTGTGTCTCAGACTACAGACGTGCAGTCCTGGGGCTGGGGTTGGTCCAACATTCAGGGTCTTGTAAGCCTGGCTCAGACAGTCTGGCTGCCCTGAACCAGAGGCTCCAAAATCATCTTTTTTGCAGAGCACACTTTTTGAAACGTGTGGCTTTCATGCTGAATCAGGTGAGTGGAGGGCAGAACTGAAACCTCACAACAGAACTACCAAAGCCTGTGTGATCCTGACCGTTTTTCTGAGTTATCAAAGAGGATGTAAATTGAGCAGCTTTTCAACAGGGCTATAGGAAGATTGCAGGCACCTGAACTCACACACCAGCCCTACACACCCCAGTCCACTGGGCCTCTCAACTTTCACCTTTCTCTACCATTTACCCAACACATCCTTTCAAACTACTCCGCAACTCAGGGAGAGAGTCATATATGTGACCTCTTAAAGTTGTGTCTGAGCAGTGAGGCTGCCTGGGTCATTCTCCAGCCTGGGAATCCTTATCCCTCTCCCAACATCTGAGCTGCCCTGCTTGTAACAAATTGTACCCTGTGCTGGTAGTTAGTCAACAGCAGATGAAGGGATCAGTCACACACGATGCTGTGAGCCTCAGCCTCTTGCTTCTCGTCAGCATCAGTTTGGGGCACCTGAGCTGGGGCAGGGCTCTTCCCCCTGTGTGCTTCTCTCATTCTCCTGAATCCTTTCAGATTAATGCTCTCTGAAGCAGCACGTGAGTTTAAATGGAGATGGGATGCTGTGGTGTCCCGGGAATTGAGAAGTCTGACAAAGCAATGTGAAGTGAGAGTGGTATGAGAAACATTTTGTCCCTGTCATACTCAGCTTTGTGGTCTCTGTGTGTGTGTTTGTTTGTTTTTTAATGGAGAACAGAAGATTGATGGATGAAATTAAGAAGAGGGATGTGTAATTGGAAAACAGCTCAAGAAGGCTACAGGCAGCATATTGAAGGCATCCATCAAAGATCCAGCTAATGTTGTTACGGGTGTGTAACACAAGCAGGGACTGCAGGAGACACTAAGGAAAAAAAAGAAAAGGGAAGACAAAGGGGAATAGGCAGGACAGGGGAAATAGCAAGGGAGGAGAAGAGCCAGCAAGAGAGTACAATCAATAATATTTGTATTGCTGTCGCATCCAAAGGCTCCTGTTGGGATCAGTGCAGGACTGTACATTAAGAGACAGTCCCTGCCCTCTACAGCTTAAACCCAGGAATTACGGGATGATCGCTGGAGATGGGTTTAGATGATCACAAAATTTTCTTCTGATCTTGAATCTCATTTAATAGGATCTACTCTGAATGGGTTTAAAGGCAGAAGGAAGATAGCTGGTTGTGCCAAGAATACACACAGTAAGGCCTGCCAGCCAGGCTTGCAATTAATCTGAACCACTTAGGGAACTTTGTTTTTAATTATAAAAAGTAGGTAAAACAATGTGCAGTAAACCTCCATAAGCCCCACTGGGGCCATCAGCAGGCTACCCAGAGGCATTGGCATGTGACTGGGTTTTAATGCAGTTTTCAAAAGGATGGTCTGATGTTTTAATGGACCCCTTTGTGGGAAATATTCTATGCAGGGTGGATATTAAGAAAATGCAAAGGTCCTTTGTGTGGGGAAGGAGAGAAGATGAATGCTAAAATTATTAGTATGCCAGGGGATTCCTCTAATCCTGGAAACAGGGAAGAAGAGGAAGTCTTGAGGACCAAGAAAAGGCAGGCGAAAGATGTAAAGGAACAGAGAAGAGCACAAGCATGATGGATGCAGGGGGCAGCAGTGGGGGAGAAAAGGTAAGGTTTGAAAGAGAAAATAAAGTATTCCAAGACAGATTTTCTGAAAATGGGGTAACAGTCAGACACCTCTGTGAGGTTCACAAGTGACCTGGTGCTTTATGCAGGGTTTAACTTCTTCAGCATTACATGCTTTGGAAAAGCAATAGAGAGAAGGTGCACGTAGAAATAAATAAGCAAGGAGCACCAGGGGAGTTGCACACACAGGCAGCATCTCCGCTTGTTTGCAGTGTTTGGGAAGCATGATCAGGGCTGGCTGTGAGGAGGAGGAGAAAGAACTAGAAAGGGAATTCGTTAGAGCTCTTCTAACTCTGATCCACTCTCCTCGGTGCTCTCTTGGTAACACAGCTGCCACCACCGCCTCCTCCTCTCCTTCCCTCCAGAAGCGACCTGAGTTTGCAGCAGTGGCAGGCCCGCTGCATAGAAACTGTGCCTGTATAATTAAGGGCTTTTATTAAAGGGAAAAAAAAAAAACAACCTACTGGCTGCCTGGCTGTAGTGCAGGGACATTTGTAATTGCAAGCATACTAGAGGAAGCAAGGAGCTGTGATGACCCCAAGCCTGGGCCCGGGTGGACCTAGGTGTCTGCTGCTGCTACAAGGCAGTGCAAAGCCCTCCTTGGATTTCTTTGATGGCTTTTTCTGTTCTTGTGGCCCCAAGTGATGGGAAGCTTTGCTCTGTGCTGCTACGCTGGTAAGGGAAAGGATTTCCTGGAGAGAAAGCAGCCCTTGCTGTGGGTAACACCATCCTGCCCTGTGCCTAGCCTAGATCTGTGGTTTACCAAGCACCTACACTTTCAACACTAAAGCTTGAAGGAGATTCTCGTACCTGGCCTGGACCCAGCCATCAGAAAGCAATGAAGTTATGAAAAGCCAGCATGTTTGCTGCACAAGGCTCCTGCTGGCATCAGCAAAAGACTCCCACGTGCCTCTGGCCACACAGGTTCCTTGGCCCACTTCTTAATCCATTTTTCCATTGCTTGAAAGTAGAGAAACGGCCACCGTGGTGTTCCCTGAGTGAGAGGGCTAGAAGCATTAGAGATTATAACCACAAATGGTTGGTTTGGGGAGCAGTGGAGATAAGCTCCCTAGAGGGATTGCCCCAGCATGGTACTTTTGGTGTCTAACACAGAATGAGCTCACGTTGCAGCAATTTCCTTAATAGGGCTTGTGAGTATCTACTTGCCTGCCAGAAGACTTGCTGAGATATGCTAGTCTTCTGTCAGATTTTGCTGAAATGGGTTTGATAGTTATTGGCAGTAGGGCACTGATGAGCCCTGCGACCGCATAATCCCTGTTTTGTCAGGAGAGCAAGGGAAAATGTCAAGGGATAAAATTAAAGACGGGTCCCAAGAAAGATTAATTTAGAATAGCATCTGCTGATACCTTCCAGGAGTACCGTGAGGCTGCTGTCACTGCAAAGCAGAGCTCTTTCGGACCAGTAGTCGTGTTTCTTCTCACAAAAGTCTCTAAGGCTGAAGCAGGGCAGTCCTTCCCCTTTGGACAGATGAGGAGCTGCTGAGCCCACATCCTGCACAAGGAGTTTCGTTTGCACTCAATGTGCCTATCTCCCTTTGAGGACCTTGGTTTTAGTCGAATGGCCTTCAGTACACCTAGGAGATCCCTGGCAGTGTAGGAATTTGAAGCCAGCCAGTTTGAACCTGCTTTCTGTCCTTAGTGTCGGGGTGATGCCATCGCCCTCTTCCCTCAAATTGCCTTCAGCCTAGAAGAGCAAGAGGGCCTGGTGGGCTGCCATTCAGCAGCCCTCCAGTTCCCAAGGCGTGTGACTAGTTTCCCAACAGAAATCTCTCTGCAGGAGGCTTACGAAAGTTTTATGCTCCCTTTAGCCTCCTAGTGGGCATTGCTGTGGTAGGGAGAAAGTCCACCAGGAGAAATATTTGTCATCGGAAGGGTAATCCCAGAGGAAACAGATTACAGATGTTGCCAGGAGGGAGAGGGGAAGAAAATCCAGCTATCGGACATCAGCCAACCTATTTGGAGTGAGAGCAGAAAGTCCTCAGATGGTAACAAGAAACTTTTCTCTCTACCATTCAGTGTTTCCATGGGCTGCTGTTCTGCAGCAGCAGAAGTGGATCTCTCTTTCTGGAGCACTGCTTTGGTTGCTGGTGTGTAATAACAGTATCAAGAGGTTTTGTACCCAGAGAGGGACCACAGCAGAAGCTAGAAGCTGGAAAAAATGTTCCTGGCAGTGTGCCAGAGCCATACAGAAGGCAGCACAATCACTAGACAATCCCATTTGATGTAGGACTTTCAGAAGTCATCTCTGGGATGTCATGCTCATGTGAGTTACTGCGCATACGTTCGTAAGGGTCCTTCAAACAGGTGAGTCAGAACTGGGATCTCATAACACCATGACACAGAGCAGAGTTATGTCCCTGGACAAGTGGTCTGCAATAGATGTCCAGATACTTCGGTCTGTATTTTCCAGACTGATCATTAATGTTAGATACTTTGTTGAAAGCATGGCTACCTTGAGAAGCCAGGGATCTGATTTCCAGACTGACTGCTCATTAATCATATTAACTAGTGGGAACCGAAGGTGCTCAATAATTGTGAAAAGTCAAGCTCAAGACTACTATAGCTTGGACCATCTGTAAATAAGCCACCCCCTTTTGATGATTATTCCTGATACTTTTGTTCTTTATTTCTCTTTATTTTGTCTTACTTCCTCTCACCTTATAGAAGGAGTTTCAAAAGCAAATATTAACTGTTGCAATTCCTCAGATGTCATGATCATGTACATTACAGAAATACTAAGAAAGAAATTAAAGTCTTCTAAAGTCTGTGATTTAAACTAAATGCTGCAGTGGCCAAACACTGCAAGCCAGGAGTAGAAAGGGATGTGGAATAATTAAATTTTCAGCAGGCATCACCAGCACTGTGGAATGACTGAAGCAGGGATTTTGTGGAAAACTTAGTAGGTGATAGCACGCATCATTGATTGCCTCAATGCACCTGCATAAGGAGGATGGAATTAAAACTGCAGGAATGAAAGAGGTGCTGGCTATCTTGAGGATCCCTGACATTTTCTGTTTTGACCACTTGCACGTGCATGAACACAAATCTTGCATAGTTTTAAAAGACTCTACAAAAGAAGCAAGTTAAATGGTCGCCACAAAGCTCAGGAATGAATACCAGCCCCAGGGAGGGGGCAAGTAACAGTTCTCTCTGGCTTCAGAATCAGCAACATGAATGACCCCAAGTCAAGGACAGTGGGTTCATCATGGGGCAGCGGGAGGTTCTTTATAGCAACATAAATAGATAAAAGCTGCTATTCAATAGCACAGGAATTGGCATGGGGAACTGGATAATGGCTCAGGCTTGCAACATTAATGGGGCTCCTTGTAAACTTACACTTAGACAAATGCTTTGCTGGTTTGGTGCCCAACGTTTATCATGCCTCCCTTCAAGTGAGCCAAACTCAGCCCATTAGTTTGGCCTCTAGACTTACTGTCCTAACGTTTGTGGTGACTGATAGTTCAGAGACCTTACACTTTTTTTCCGCTCTGAAAGGTAGAGAGATGCCTGGGCATTGGAAGCTCTCTGCAGCATGCTGAGGAGACGTAACCTTCTTACCACGCTCCTGATCGCCTTGCCATGGGCTCTTCTCCTAACCTTGTGGCACCAGTATCCAACCACCCGCTACCTCAGCCTGCTGAGAAGTAAGTGCGTGAGTTCTGCTGTCAACATGCTGGTGGTTGTGATGATTGCTGGTGCAAACCCTTGGTAGGAGATGCTGTCTCATGGGATGGGTTAAACAAAGACGAACTTGCCTGAAGACCTCCTTAGGGTTTGCCTGCAGCAAGCACACAAACTATTCTTACGAGCACTTTAAACATACACCTTATGCTTGCTTTGGGGAGAGGATGCTGATGTGGTGAGCACTGACTCCAGACAGATGTGTCCCCAGCCACGCCTTGGGGAGGAGGCAGCCCAGCAGTGACTAGCTCTCTAACATCTTTTCTCTTCTTCTTCCTTCCTTCCTTTTGTCCCAGAAGAGACAGATGAGAACGTGAC
Source organism: Limosa lapponica baueri (assembly GCA_002844005.1). Classification (NCBI taxonomy): domain Eukaryota; kingdom Metazoa; phylum Chordata; class Aves; order Charadriiformes; family Scolopacidae; genus Limosa; species Limosa lapponica. Next base: position 356,985 of record KZ506129.1, read on the forward strand.
CTCTAAAGCTCTTCTCAATGGTACATCTGCACTGAGAGAAGAAGGCCTCCCATCATGCATTCGGCAGCAGCAAAGCATAGGAGCAACGCCTAAAGTCATCCAGAGTTATGTGTACTCCAGGCCTCCCCCGTGGTCAGACACCCTGCCGACCATCTTCGTTATCACCCCTACCTACACCCGGCCAGTGCAAAAAGCTGAGCTGACCCGTCTGGCCAACACCTTCCTACACGTACAGAACCTGCACTGGGTGGTAGTGGAGGACTCGCCCAGGAGGACCAACCTGGTATCTAACCTGCTGGAGAAGGCAGGGCTCAACTTCACCCATCTCAATGTGGAGACGCCCAAGAGTTTGAAGCTGGGACTGTCCTGGATCCCATCCCACACCCCAAGGGGGACACTACAGAGGAACCTGGGGCTGCACTGGCTGAGAGACAGCTTCAGCAACACAGCACCACCGGAAGGGGTAGTGTATTTCGCCGATGATGATAACACCTACAGCCTGGAGCTCTTTGAAGAGGTAAGAGCAGTAAAATTACATGGGACAGAAGAGCAGGATACAGCTGCAAAGCCTCTTAAGGCTAGATGCTCTTGCAAAGACCTCTTAAGATAGGGCTACCATGTGGAATTTTAGCATCAGCTGGGAGACAAGGGTTCTGGCATGCTGCCTAGAGCCTTTCCTCACCCGCCCTGCACTCAGTGGGAGCTGGCGACAGGGCAGATGCAAACCCAGTAGCCATGCTCTAAAGGGCTGAAAGAGCGAAGAGCATGTCTATCGTGGTGTAGGCTGCAAACACAAATAGCCACTCACGCGACATTGCACCAGCTAGAGCCCCTTTTGCCAGGGACCAGAGGATATACACTCTGGAATTTATACCTCTCCTCAGGAAGAGCTGACCTGATTTAAATAAGGACTGGAGACAAACTTCTGGCGAAGCATGGATCTGCACTGTTGCAGGGGTGTGATGGGTAGGGGATGTTGGAAAAGTTGACTGACTTTTTAGTTCACCTTTTCTCCTTGGCTGCCCTTCTGTACTCTGAGTTCCAGCCGCCACAACAGGGCTGTACCCCTGGGATCACAGAAGCTTGCCCAGACTTCTGCTGGAAACCTGGCTTTTGTGAGATGCCAAGTCTATATTGTAAACTTTCAAAAAATGGTTATTCAATAAACTCCCTTGTCACCAATTTAAGCCAAACTGTACTACACCACTTGAAACACAGAGTTATGCACCAGAACACATTTCTAGTTTTCAGAATTTTTTTGATCTCTGTTAAGCTCGTCCTTTCTTATTTCTTTCCAGGTCCCTTCTGACAATTTCAATAAAACCCCACTCTTTTAGGCAGTAGCCATGGATGGAAGAACAAGGGTGGGGGGAATTTGCAATAAACGAGGACAAAGATGCCTCAGTCAGGGAGGGAGATTGCTTGCATGAGGGTGAAGTTGGAGTCAGTGGAGCTAGAGGCCTGGTAGAAGTTGTTTGGCATTTACAAAACCAGTAAAATTTTACAAAAAATGATAAAAGTTCAGATGAGATCAAAAAACCAAAGGTTTTCCTTCTTCTGAGGAACTGAACATGGGCAGGGAAAAGCAGTGAGTTTGGTGTTCAGAGAAGAACGTGCTCAAACAGCCTCGCGGCTCTGCAAGCTGTAGCTCTTCAAGCAGTAGCACAGGTGAATGAGAGTTTGTGCCGCCGAGAGCTCTGCGATTGTGTGGGAAGACAACGGGGGAGGACAGGTGCCAATGAAAGCAGAGGATGGTACACTAATGGGTTGGGACAAACCTCGCGGGGTTGAATTCTCACAGAACTGTTTCTTTCTGGCACACAGATGCGCTACACAAGGAGAGTGTCGGTCTGGCCAGTGGCTTTCGTTGGGGGGCTGCGATATGAATCCCCAAAAGTGAGCCCAGCAGGGAAGGTGGTGGGCTGGAAAACCGTCTTTGACCCTAACCGGCCCTTTGCTATTGACATGGCTGGATTTGCTATCAGCATCAAGCTGATTTTGGAGAAGCCTCAGGCCAGTTTCAAGCTGGAGGGAGTTAAAGGAGGCTACCAGGAAACCAGTCTGCTGAAGGATCTAGTGACTATGGACGGGCTGGAGCCCAAAGCAGCCAACTGCACAAAGGTGAGTAAGGACGAGAGATCCTGAAGATGCATTTTCCTTGCTGGATCGTGGCTGCTTTTGCCGCCTCCTGCCATGCTCCTTCACTTTCCACTGTACCTGCCCTGTGCTGGTGCATGTCAGTGCCAAATGGTGCTGGGAGAGACAGGCAGAGCCTGCCAAGTGTTTCAGAGATGGGAAGCTCAGAGAGCAGGAGGAGCAGCAAGTGCTACGCACTCTAACTGTGTTAATAAAGAGCCTCAGCTGTACAGTTTGCACCCAGATTGCTTCTCCAAAATCCAGGAGGACTGGCAGAGGGTTGAGTCTAGGGTTTCAGTCCATAAGGATCCCTCCTCCTTGTCATTGTTTCATGTTCCTGTGAAGTCTCTCCCAGGTTCAACCCATTTGAATCACATGCTTCGAACAGCTGCAAGCCCCAGGTTGCTGAGGATCCCACCCGATGGATGCACTGCTCTCAGTGTTTCCATGGCACCCAGAGCCCCTGAACTCTTTGTTATTCCCTCTAGGTGTTGGTCTGGCACACAAGAACTGAGAGGCCCACTCTGGTTAACGAAGGCAAGCGTGGATTTACAGACCCCAGAGTAGAGGTGTAAGCAGAGAGCCAGCTCCAGGGTGTGAGTACCCTTGTCTTTTTTGTTTTGGGCAAGGCAAATAATCTGTACCTGTTTCCTTATTGATGCTATTATTTCCTCAAAGGCTGCATGTATGATTGTTTCAGTAACTCCGTTACCATGCCACCCTTTGCACAAGAGATCCTCGTCTTTACCAACTTACGGCTTGCATTTCATACTCATTCAAGCCTCCTTGCAGTCCACATGGAAGCTTCGCCTGCATAGAGACAGAGAGAAAAGTGGCAGGAGAATTCTGTGGTTTCACTCGGTAATAATGACAAGCCAAATTCCTTGCTCCCCATTTTCTGCCTCCAAATTCTCTTCAATGTGGGAGCTGTCCTACAGTGTGTGGAAAGAGGTCACACTCCTGCAGATGAGCTCTTCCCCAGCAGCCCTGCCACTTCTGAAGTGCTTCATGCATCCACCTTCAGCTTTTATCCTGCATAAACAACTGTGGTGTGGGCGCAGCAGGGAAAGGCTGATGTGACACTTAGATGACCTCAAAACAGGAACCAGCAAAGAGCATCCTACACAAACTCTCACACAGTTCGAGAGGCTCGGTACCAACATTACCGGACCTAGGAATATATCTGCTACTGAGGAGAAATACTGAAGACACGAGGAGTGCCTTTGTGGGACGCAGAGCCAGGTTCAGCAGCAGGATGGGGGATTATGGTGACCACCACAGGTGAGGGCAGGAATGTATCAGAGATCAGTGATACGTTCTTAGAGATTGATGAAGAACAGCCTTCAGAGGAGCTATGACCTCCTCTGCTAGCTGTCGTGCCCTGTGATCCCAATGCCTGCCCTTGGCAGATTCCTAGCCCAAAAGTCCCAAAAGAATAAAGGTATCCAATTTGGGAGTAGCCAGCTTTTTCTGGAATGACTCATATCTGTGGCAGGATACAGGATGCTCAATGATTAACTCCTACTTTGGGAGATATTCCAGGGCTGCTTTCAGTCCTGACCCCAATATACACCTCAGCTCAGCTCTACCAGTGGAAATAAAACTGACAGCTTTTATACAGGCAGTCATGAGTATTTAAACTTCTGCACTGATCTGCTGTGTGCATTACTAGTAGCTGCATCCAGCATTTGCACATCACCTCATCATCTCTGAGTGACAGCCGTACAAAGTGCAAAGCAATCCCAGTGCCTGCACACCCAGCAGCAAATGGGAGGGATAGGATTCAGTTGCCTAAACATAGACACCTGGTGCCACCATAGAGACCCTGGGGTAGCCTACCTGGCCCTCCCGTAGGGCACAAACTCTGAATCATGTCTGCCAGCTTTTTATTAATATCTCAGATATCCTAGCAACCCATAAATGATGCTAGACACCTATGCTTAGGCAGCAGCCCCTCTTTTAACCTGTGCTTCTGTGAAATCCACTAGCAGTAACAAGCTCGTTTTACATACCCACCCATGCTGGGTCTGCAGTAGGCTAAAGCTACAATTCCCCAAACTCAGCTCATAAGGATTCAGAATCCAGTTAACTGGTCTGGAATTACCACTTACTTTGTAAAGGATGAGCAGGCTTATAAAAACTCCAACAGATT
>KZ506130.1:8094-25565 GCA_002844005.1 Limosa lapponica baueri
AATTTCCTTATCCCCATGTTCCAGTATTTAAAGGGTGGCTACAAAGCAGATGGAGACTCCCTTTTTTACAAGGAATCACATGGAAAAGATGAGGGGTAATGGGTACAAGTTACTCCTTGAAAGATTCCAATTGGACATAAGAGGACAATTTTTTCACAATGAGAACAATCAGCCATTGGAATAATCTCCCCAGGGAAGTGGTGGACTCCTGAGCACTGGTCATTTTTAAGATTCGGCTGGACAGAGCACTGGACCATCTTGTCTAGACCATGCTCTTGCCAAGAAAGTTCAGACCAGATGATCCTCTTGAGGTACTTTCCAACCTGGTATTCTATGATTCTATGAAAACTCACAGGTCGAGATAAAGGCAATTTAAAAAGTAAAGCAAAACCACGCATGCAAGCAAAGCAAAACAAGGAATTCATACGCTGCTTCTCATCAGAAGGTAGGTGTTCAGCCACATCCAGGAAAGCAGGGCTCTGCCATGGTTACTTAAGAAGACAAAATGCTATAAACTCGAATGTCCCCATCCTTACGCCTTCTTCCCTCTGCTTTATACATTGAGCATGACACTATAATGGCATGGAATGTGCCTTTGGTTGATTGGCTGTCCTGGCTGTGTCTCCTCCCAACTTTTTGTGCCCTCCTGGTCTACTTGCTGGTGGGGCACTGTGAGGAGCAGAAAAGGCTTTGAGTGCTTAGCAGCAAGGAAAAACATTATTGCATTATCACCATTATTCTCCTCCTAAATCCAAAAACATAGCACTGTACCAGGTACTAGTAAGAAAGTTAGATCTACCCCAGCTGAAACCATGACAATTTCATATATGTATGTATACATCCCCCCAATATTTCTGTGTCTGCCTATATAGAGATATATGTGAAACAAACATTCAACAAAATCAAGATGTACAGACTCAAGCTGCCTTCATCTTCTCTAATAGCATGTTTTGTAGTTCTATGCTGGGAATCCCAATTCCTTACAAAAATGTGATACATATTAGTTGTTTAATTTTCATTTTTTCCTGGTAACTTTATGCATTGCTATGTGTATTTTCTTATTCTTATTCTTATTCTTATGAGGTTCTTAAAAAAAACAACAGTCATGATAGTACTTTCTATGTTTAAAATGTAGATGCTTTAATGTTTGCTTTCTTATAAAAAAAATAATCAGTGGCTTATATAATTATTAAAAGCATCAAAAATCAGAGGGACTGACTGGTGCTAAACTTCCACAAATAATTTTAACAACAAGTCTGGTACATGTTCTTTTAACTCAGTAGCATTAATACTATTTTAAAACTTGGACCTATTCTTTCTAAAACTCCGGTGCTACCTCCCCAGTACTAGCACATTTTTAAGAAATAATTTCTCCTTTATATAAATATTAAAGAGATAATAAAAACATAAACTTGCATTAGCCTCCCATACTAAAACAATGTACTGGTTTACAAGTTCAAAAGAGGAGAAATACTGGTAAATTTTAACCATACATTTTAATTGGATATTGAATTAATTTGCCTTGACAGAAAATCTATAACTGGAGTGGACACTTCCTCAGTGGAATTTTCAATTCCTTCTCTTGCCTGAGAAATAAATTCCCTAAAATTTCTGTAGTGAGATCTTTGAGTAGATGGTTTAATAGGTTTTGACAGCAATTCAATAGCTATATCTGAAAGGCCTGTTGTTTGAAATTATTTCTTGGTGTGTGACAAGAGATTAATTTAGAATTCATTTGAGAGGACAAAACTCAGTCCTACTTCAGGAGCTGAATCACTTCTTGCACTGTACTTCCTCCATAATTGTTAGTAGTCAATCAACATCTGAATCAATGTCAAAAACAAGGTCAGAATAGTCACTGAAGCATTTCAGGTAGTCTCCAACTGCAAATACTGTAGAAAACATAAAATACATTAATAGAAATAGATAATGAGAAAGGTTCCACATTTTCCACTGTCTTGCGACAATATGGATACCCTGAAATGTTTCGAAGGTAACAATGAATGCGGAATAGTGTATATTAGTACATACAACAAAGGCATTTGAGAACTTTTCCCATGACTTACAGGTACTTTTTGACTTCTGACTTACTCCCATGACTTACAGATAGGACATCTGCGCCCAAGTTCTTTCCCACTGGAATATGTTGGCCCAGTAATTGAGACAACATTGTCCCATTGCTATTTACGGTTAGAAAGCTTTCTGCCACATGATGCATGAAAGAGTGCTGTCTTCAAAGCACCGATCCATTGTTTCTTTGTTCTGATAAAATGTTCCTCATCCTCCTCTTCCTCCATTCCTCCGTCTCTGCTGCAGAGTGCAATCTGAAACACTACATCATCACATTATGAATACGCTCCCATGTGACATACAGACCAACTGTGGCACATAGTATTCAGTTAGTCCAACACACTCAGAAAGTAACAGGTAACCATACCATGGAAGCAAAAAGTCCTAGCCTTCATAAGTACAAACACTTCAAACTATGTCCAGAGAATAGAAAAATCCTGAAGAAAAATACTTTGATTATTCAGTCTTGATTATGTAGTCAGTTAATGTCATGTAGCTATGCAGTTAGTGGGGCACACTGTCCTGCAAAGGTTTCCAAAACACAGATAATAAGTTTGTTTTGCTGTAGGTACTGGTTCTCCTTTTAAGGACATTGGTTCAAGTCGATAAACTGATTTTCACAATAATTCTGTGCACCTGCCTTGCTTGTCAGGAACCAGACCACAACACTACTTGACCGGGTTAACAGACTATGCAGTGTCTGCTAAAGGGATTCAAATTCTATGGTGTTTTGCTGAGTTGTGACAAGTGAACTTGAAAATTGGAGGTGACAGTTCACCTATAAAAATAAGTAAAGTAGCATTTTGTTTTCAGAATTTTATTTAAACAAATTACATTTTTTCCAAAGATGTCTTGAAAGGTTGATCTATTTTGTAAGTTCTGTGGAAGGAACAGCTCTATCTCTACATTAAAAACAAAACAAAACAAAACAAAACAAAACAATACAAACACACCACCAAAAAGAAGCAAGTTCAATGACCTAAGCTTCTCCAAATTGTTTCTCATGCTTATATTCATGTTGAATAGAATAATGAAATTAAATATGTTTCTCCATTTAAAGCGTTCTCAAAATAAAGCCGTACATTTCTGTACACTATACTCTCTATACCTCTGTTAAGTGTAACCCTCTTCTCTGCAACCTTCATTTGTTTCACTTGAATGAATTGCCACAGAATAAGAACACCTTTAAGAATCTCCATGGAGATCCCTGACAATTGAAAAAATGGTACTTGACGATCTCAGAATGATGATTTGTAAGAAGAACAATGGCAGAAATGTAGTTCAGAACAGATAGTGGTGAAGCTGAGGAGCCAATATTTCTTTGCCTTCTCAGCCACTGGTGGTTTGAACATGCAGCAGAGACTCTAACACTTTCGCTGTGAGAATAATTATTAAAGCCAGAATACATTTCATTGCCAAAAGAATGTTGCACAAATAAACATAGAAGCCTTTTATGTTTTTTTAAATATTTTTCACACTAAATCTCTGTTTCTAACTCAATTTTTCCTCAACAGGCAAAAGAAAACATTATCCCACAGACGGAACATGAAATTTGTAATTAAAAAGTGCTATTATCTTCATCTGCCATTGAATATGAAATAAAGACCTATTTTTGTGTAATTCACTGCCCAGCTGAGTCACTATAGGGAGTCTCACTGACTTGAATAGGCATTGGATCAGGCCCTTACTTTTTTATGCTTCAGCTTTCCTTCATCTGATGGTGGTATATTGTAAAGAATTCAAAAATCTATAGATGATAGCACAGCAAAGTTTGAATATTACTAGGTAGTCTATATGACAAGACATAAAATAACTCATTTGCTGACACATTAATATTAACACCAACAGTTCAGAACTTACTCATGTATCCCTGAATTACCTACCAGGCTATATTCCAGCTCCTTGTTTCTTTAGTTGTAAAAGGTTTGAAAAGTCATGGGTAAGAGAATTCTAAAGCATTTGAGCAATTAAAAGCTTGTCTTCATTTGTGCTTGGCCTCAAGCAACATAAGCCAACTCAATTCTTCTTATATAATTGATTTCCAGTGTACTGCCTTGAAATGTTCCCTGGGATGCTCATATATAGACTGTAAAACAGTTTTCTTACTGCTGAAATGAAGCCACTTCTTTCTTGGAAAGTGTAACTGCTTGATAGTAACAAATGGTGCCACACGGTCCCTTAGTAGCTTTACCTCTTGAGTCTAAAAGGCAAAAATCAACAGAATGGGAAAACAAAATCACAATACTATTTATGAGAGTTTACCTAGAGCCGCATAAGAAGTCTTAAACCAGCTTTCTCTTTTTCGTCTTAGACATCTTCAGCAGCCAAAAGTTACATCAATCATGGTAAATCACTTGTTTGTGAAAGGTCAAGCAGGAAATTTGGGCTACACTCTCCAAGAACTCTATCTCCTTTCTTACCTCTTGGGTTTTCTTTCTTCTTTGTCTCATTACAGCTCGGTCATGAGTTCTTTTCTACTGTTAGAAGTGACTTACTTCCATAAAAAGCCTATGAAATGAAGGAAGTGAGCACCTTCTTTTCTTTCTTCTCATTAAGAAATTATTCTTTTGCTATGCATGTCTACAACATTTGCTCAGTCTCTCTCTTGCTTGGTTTTGGCTCTGTCTTTTCAATCATAAGGAGAGAGCAAGAATGACTATGAAGAACAGAAGCCTAGAGGCCTGTAGTTCCCTGAATGCAACACTGAGCAGGCTGTCTGGTAGGGATGCTTTAAGAGGTGAAAAGGGTGGAGTTTAAATTGTTCAATTTCACTTTAGAATTCTGAGAACAAGTATAATTGCCCTATAAAATTGCTAATTATAGGGTTGTCTGAAATAATCAACAAAAATGAACCACTACAAACAAATACATGTGTTTGAGATTACTTAGTTTAGCATGTTTATTAGTTCCTTATATAACACACAGCTACAGAAAAGAATGTCGCTTCTAAATAAAAAAAAAAAAAGATTATTGTGATGTAGAATGGTGGACCTGTAGTTTACTGTCTGCAGTGTGAAAGAAACAGCTTAGCCTTGATTTGCAGGGCTCTATGTTTGCAAAAGAAGCAATATTCTAAAGAAATGCAAAATGACTACTGATATAAACTGTCTCATTGAGGTCTAGGTAAATAAAGAAGATACTGCCAGAATGGGTCCAGTCTAGCTCTCCCTCTGGAGAAGCAGAGCAGAAAAAAATGGGAATACAATAAAGATATTGAATTAGTTTGCATGAATTACATGCTATTTTAGTTATGGTTGGTGTGTGAGCCTGCTGAAACATGGCCAGCTGTGACATTGAGCATTTCCAAGAAAACCAGCTAATACTGGCCACCATGTGCATCAGTTTAACAATAAGAAAGATACCTTGCATTTGCCCTTGACAGTTTCCCAATTAAAGTCATATATTTTCTTTTATTTGTAGGACAAAATGTAGGAACAAAGATTCCATTTGGAAATTTTATTCTGGTGGTTAAAGAAGAATACTTTTCTTACTCTTTTGAGTTATATCAGCTGCATCCCTTCAGAAGGAAAAAAGTATCCTATTCCTATTCCATTCCTTTTTGCCACTTTATATTCAAAAGAGACAGAACATGTTCTCTCCCTTGAGAAAATGCACAGTACTAACCATCTGCGAGCAGTATTTAAAAATATACAAGGCCCTGTGGGTATTTTAACCCAAGAGTAGGACTTTGCGCCTAAAGGGTTATATCTGTATCTGCAGTCCTAAAACTTCTGACAGCCTCATCTCCTCCCATAAAAAGGTTTCTCCAGCACTGATGTTGCAGAATCCCGTTTTATTTCCATGTAAGTTGCAGAGTTGAAGGAAAGTGTGTAGCAAAATATTCAGGGTATCTTTCAGCGCTACCACAGTCCCAGAGGACCTCGTGGATAGACTGAGAAAACTTGTGGTAACTCCCAGGTCTCTGTAAGTTATGCCAGTTGTTGGCCATCTACTGCCTGATACTTTCTAGCTGTTGATTCATCACAGCAACTTCTGAAAAAATGTGGCAAAATATGTTGGAAATGCATTGAAGTACTTGATGCTGAGAAACTGGCCAATATGAAGAAATTTTAATATGATTAGCTGCAAGAGTGAGCTTGTCATCAGTATGTTCAGCTGTATGCAAAATTATTAAGGTTAAGGTTATAAATATAGTAAAGCATTAAAAAGCTGCTGGACCTGCATAGAGTTTTACACTGTGGATCTATATTTACCAATCAACAATCACCTCTGAAAAAAATGTGAACACATGCCTTTTAAAATTCATAATGACTGTCATGTATACTACTCTGATCTACACCGTCTTCAATACTTTGATGATTTATTCACTGGCCATGAATCCAGTAATGTATCCAACCATTATAATAATAGGACTTCTAATAAGTTCTTGAGCGGGCAGAAGTATTTTGAATGGATTTAGAAACTTGAGTTAAGATATTTAATTTAAACCTTCTTGATGTGGAAGTGTATAAATGTAATCAGTGAGTTTAAATGAGCTTTATTGATCATTAGAAAGCTTTTCTACTACTTGATATCATCTGTAAATATGAAAGGAAGCACTGCATATAGATTTCCCTACTCACATAATTGAATCAATTAAGATTATTTATAGCAATCAACACTAACTACCCTCTGTGAATAATGAAGAAAGGGTCTGAGCTGATGTCGAAATTATACTGATCTCTAGGCCCCATTTTCAGCTGCTGAATTTGGCCAAGACATTTCAAAACCAAAAGGGTTACCAGAAAACAACTCAAGCCACTAACTTTCAAACCCAAATTATTTTTTTTCCTAGGGTACAGAAACATTTGAGTAAAGCCTTGCAAATCAGAGTACATCTTCCACTGAAGCTATTCAGAGCATTCTATGAGAATTGATTAACCAAAGACACTGCATACTACTTGAAGGGAGAAGTTATTCGGCATCAGAAGCAAAAAAAAATGGAAAAACAGACAAGGTAAATGTCTAGTGTGAAGAGAAAATCTTAGGTAAAGCTCTATGATCTAGCTTCTCTCCTAACTCTGTAGCCTAGATAGACAAGTACTCTTGCAATTACTAGTCCAGAATTTACTTTTCAGTGAGAAGGTCGTGCTTTTTATGTTGTGATCTGCAATTGACTTGTAGGCAAGTTTCCAGCAGATATGGTACTTTAATGCATAGGCCTTTGGAAACAGCATTGGGCTAGGAATTACAAGAACATTCCCACTTCTGCCCATTCAGTTCCCTCTATCATCTCAGGCAAGCAACTGAGTCTTGTTTTGTTTATGTAAAATGTGGAGATAATAAAACTTAGCTATCTTAGTTGAGTGGTTCCAGACAGATCCGTACATCTGTATCAAAATAGGATAAATTTGAATACTTACCTGTTTCAAAAGATGACAGTCAGAGTTTAATAGCATAATTCTTCCAGAATTATTCAATTAAGGATAGCTTTCTATAGAAATAAATTGCTTTGGAGTAGAAAAAAAAGAATCTGAATGGGGAAAATGTTATTCAGTAAATTGAACCCTCAAAGATAATACTGATCACTAAAAAGCATAATTCATTTAAAATCATCAAGTCTTCCTATGGTTCTGTACAACCACATGGTATTTCTGTAAAAACAAACTATAGCTGAGAACAGGTTACTTATCAACCTTTCCACACCTGGCCCACAAGTGTTGGGTGATGAAAGGGAAGGTCTCTGAGGTGGAAGATCTCTTTCAGGTTGTCCTTAGCTTGGCAGTGCCTGAATCAAAGTGTTACTCCCTGCACTTGGACTGTTCTATATTATGTATTTTACATTATAAATTAGGTAGAACAAAAAGATGTATTTCGAGGAGCCATGAGCGGAAAGCAGACCAACACACTCTCAGTTGGGCATTCCAGTTACTAGCCTGCTAATTAGGTTATTTTTCATTCATCCTACTTTTGGCCCCATAAGTATTGCATCATCTGCTAGATACAGACCAGCTTTAGCAAGGTAAACCTGATGCCTGGTGAAAAAGGAACATTAAAGCCTGGGTTTAATTTCCCTCAGGCTGCAGCAGCCTGTAACCCAGGTTTTCTCTTCCTGTAGTGCAAGAACAGTCAATGCAGCTTTTCTGCAAAAAAAAAATAAATAGGCAATATCTTCTGAGTGATTTTAACAAGAAGCTCTTTAAAGTTTTCTCTTCAGGACTCCAAGCTCTGGGTTCTAAGGAGGATAATGGTATTTAACGTACACCCTTGAGTTAGATGCCAAAACTTCAGAAAGGGAGCCTGAACACCTGCCATGGGTAGGATTTTTTTGCCCCTTTCCCCCTTTCCTGCCTTTACACGCTCAACTTTCCTTTCCAGTCAACATTTTGGTGTTCTTCAGGCAGGTGTTAGAGTAGTAAATGGCTGGCTGTCTCAGATGTTTATAGAAGAAAACACCTTGGATCCTGGTGGCTCCAAGGGCCTGACACCTTATTTTAGATCAGGTAAACTCTAAGTTACAAATATAAAAGAAGAAATCGGAACTAATAAGCAGTTTTGAAGGGTTTAATTGATTTTATCTTAAATGTTTTAATCATTATAAAGGAGTCTTCATGTTCCTACCTCCTACCTTCTCATTGGTTTCTGATGTATATAAACTACTGTTAAACACTAGCCCTCAAGCTTTTTATGTTTTGACTGTTGTTGGCTATTATCCTGGTAAAGAACCGGCCCTCTGAATACTGAACTACAACCACTCTACTTTCCTTAGCTGCTGAACATTGACCTTTTAGATCCATGAAAACATTAGGTCCATGGACTGACTCAGAGTACATGGACCATAGACTGCAAAAAGCACTGTTCTAAAAGCTCAGTCCCTTTCTTGTTGCCGTGAAGTGATGAAATACCAGGACTATAATAGGATTATTAAATTCATACTGAAATGGCTCAGTTGTACCATCTTAAGTCTCTTGGTACTGCTGTGTAATTGAAGTATTATTATTTTATTTTTAAGAGTTTATTAGTATGTCTGAAACTTTAAGTGAAAATTCAGCAGATTCTTTGGAACTTTATTTAAAGAATAAATATTCGTGGGGAGATTTTGGTAAAGGAAATTTCCTTTTATGTGAGATTGGACTGAAACTGTTTTATTACACCTCAACATGTTAGATACTAGAGGAAGGGTTAACTGATCTGGGTCTTGTGGTAAATCCACATCACAGAGAGAGCTTTTATGAAAAGTAGTAGACTTCTCTATTTTGGGTATTTTCTTTTTTTTTTCCTTCAGCTCAGAATGTTTGCAGTAAGGGTCATTTTAATGAGGTTCCCTGTTAGCTTGTGAACTGCTGTGTCCTTTCACATGGTTGCTATCTTTTAATTTAAAACACAGACTGCAGGTTTCTGTGATGCTGAATTTTTGTGAGTCGAGAGCCGTCAAACTAGTAGTTAATGTGCAAATTTTTGTGAATGTATCTGGATGTATATCTGGTAAAGGTAGAGTTGTTGTCCTCCACCAGCCCTCCTGTACAAGAGGGAGAATTTGCAAGACGAAAAGTTGAAAGAAATTTTCAGTTGATTTTTAAAAATTGCTGAAGAACGAGAGATTCAACACTGAACAAATGAGATTTTTGCAATGACAAAGGTTCTTCAATTTCCCAGTCCCTAAGAAGTCTGTCATTATCGCTGTTATTCTTCATGTCTATCCACATTTATTTTTCAGAATCTATCCCCACCACGCTATATGGCCTCCATTCATCAGTCTCAACTTTCTTTCTTCACTTGTATAAGTATCCCTCCTTGCACTTTCTTCACTCAGTTTACCAAGGTAGTTCTGGTGCTTCAAGAATTTTTGTCCTTCCTCCTCCACCCATTGGCATCAATTTTTTCTCTTTCCCAGTAAGCACTTGCTCTTGTCTTTGTTTTCACATTCATCTTCCCACAGCCAGCCAGTAATTTCTCCAGTTCTTGGAGCATAGAAGATGTTTATCCTGCCTCTTTCTCCCATGAAATATGCAGCAGAAAGCTATGCCTATGGAACTGAATTAGGTGCTCTGAATGTGGTGAAAGCACAAATAGTGCAGAATACAGTGAGTAAATAATCTGGTTTTCTGCTGTTTGCTGTCAGAGTGAAGTGGCTGTGTGGGCCAGCTCCAGTGGGATGGCCAAATGAGGTAAAGTGAAAACTCATAAGCAAAAGAAGGACTGAAAATGTCGTATGATGCAAACGAACTTGAATTCTATTTCCTTGGAAATATGTGTGTAGTGTTACTGCATCAGAGTGGAAACAATTGAGACAATGAAGATTCTTCTTCCACAACTAGTGAAAGGAGCAAGTAAGCTGACATGAATATCCTGTCATTAATAAGATATAAAACTGAGAAGACATACAGAATACACTAGAATCCTGTGAGAAATTATACCATAAGTAGTAGGAAGATACAGAGCCTACTAATGACGTATACAAACAGGAAATTGATTTCTCTAGGCTACTTTAAATTTACCATAAAAGCTGATGGTTTTAACCACTAGTTAAGAAAGGTACTGCTGCTACCTACCCCTGAGTGCACAACATAAGGCTGCCACCTTGCACCCAGACTGGATGGGGTACCAACAAAATTCTTTCGCCCATTAAAGGGACTAAACAACTGTTCGAAATTACTCCTGCAGGAGTCTGAGGAAGGCTGAACCATCCCAGTAAGATACTGCATTTATAATACTCATTTTATGGTCTATCAAATCTGTACAGTACATCTTATTACAACCTCATGAGCATGAGCTAGTGATAATTCACTGTTGTTTTCCCAGCTGTTTGAATCAAGGCTTCAATCTGAAACTTTTTAATACACTGGCGTTAAAACTCTTTGCAAATTACTGAGATTTCTGAACTTTAGGTATCTATGAACTTCACATTAAATTTTGAGGGGTTTTCTCTTTTACAGGAAAAAGATTTTTGTCCTCATCGATACATTGATCTTTTCCGAAGGCTTTGGAAACTAATACTTAAAATAAATTTAACGTGTTCCTCGTCTGCAGTGCTCTACTAGAAAATTTATCCTTCTCACTATTTTTTTTCTGAGAGATTCAAGCACTGAAACAGTGTATAGGAAATAATGGGGCATAGCCCAAGACTGGGATGAAAAGTAACAAATCAGAAGTGAATATTGCTTTAAGTCAGTTTCTATTGTGCTCGTTTTTCTTGGATGTGTAAGGAAAGCTGACAGGCAGAATTGCTTGCCTCACAGATCACTGGGTGAACCTTGATGAGATGGACATGTGAGGGAACACACACAAAACAAACTTTAATGACTGGTTTACCACGTTTTATTTGAGGTAACACGGAAGGTATGCAGTAGCTTTAGGGTAGGTAAATAACATTTCATACAGCGTGCTTCATTTAAGCAGATTCTGAAGGATAACTGAGTGACTTAGTAAAGCAGCAGTAACAGACAATGACATTTTGTGCCAGGTTACTGGTCCAAAGCAACCCTTCTTTGATAAACGTCAGAGTAATATTTTATTACATTCCTTGCAGAAATTGCCTCCTCCTTCAGTTCTTAGTAAAGAAGTATCAGCAGGTCCTCTCCTTTATGCAGCCTCAGTATCATTGACAATAGTTGAATGAAGCTGGAAAGCAAATTACTTTCTTTCTCCTTGTGGGAATCCTTTGAGAACAGAATGGTGACAGAGAAGAGAAGTATGACACCTTGTATACCACCTGTTTTATCTTGAAAAAAAATCAGAAAGACTGTCAAATAGCTCCCTTCCTCTGTATTTAGGAAAATTGTGTTTGTATGGAAGATGTGAGAAGATTTCAGAGGCCAATTACAGACAGAAGATTTTTTTTATTATTATTAGATACTTGGATAAAAGAAATAGTAGACATACAATGATTAAGAAAACTTCAGCATTCAAATAACAACTTTTTTGTTCATATTCAAGTTAATTATGGCACCCCAGTGCTTTGTATGGGTAAGCATTTTAATTTCAGAGTTACTGAGTAGTCAATCGGCCCATGAAGCAGGTATCAAGAGCTGTGTGAAGCACTGAAACATCTGTGTGTTGATCTTGGGTAGTATACATCAAGCTCTAGCCTTTGGAATGCTAATTTATTAATAGAAAACAAAAACCAAGAGAGTTATAACTGTTAAAAGTAATTACGAATTATAATCTCACACTAAAAGCTTGAGTCATGCAGATCTGTTGCCCATGCTTAGCTTTAATCCCCTGATGTCAATGAGACTACCCAAATGCTTAATGTGAAGCATGAACAGGGCAATAAATCAGTTTGTTTATTTAATATACCAAAACCCCAAGGTTTTTCACCAAACCCAATCAAATATAAAGCAAGCCTAAGACTGCCAATACTGTAGTTTACACGTCTTATGTGAAACTCTTTTTTCCTTATTTAGTTATGCAAGCCACAGGCTGCTTAGCCAAAATTACAACATATATAGTCATTTCTGTTGAGATTGCATAGCTGCTTTAGTATGCTGTTTGTCTTTATCATACCTGCATAATCCTTAGGTGACTTTAAATTCCAAACATGCCTGTGATGGTTTTGGTTGGGGTAGAGTTAATTTTCTTCACAGTGGCTAGTATGGGGCTATGTTTTGGATTTGTGCTGGAAACAGTGTTGACAACACAAGGATGTTGTGTTGAGCAATGCTGAGCAATGCTTATGGAGAGTTACGGCCTTTTCTGCTCTTCCCATTGTCCCGCTGTTGGGTGGGCTAGGAGTGCACAGAAAGCTGTGAGGAGACACAGCTGGGACAGCTGCCCCAACTGACAAAAGGGATATTCCACACCATATGACATCATGCTCGATATATAAAGCTGTGGGAAGAAGAAGGAAGGGGAGGACGTATAGAGTGACGGTGTTTGTCTTTCTGAGTAACTGTTACGCCTGATGGAGTCCTGCTTTCCTGGACATGGCTGAACACCTGCCTGCCAATGGGAAGTGGTGAATTAATTCCTTATTTTGCTTTGCTTGCATGTGTGGTTTTTGATTTACTTATTAAACTGTGTTTATCTCAACCCACAAATTTTCTCAATTTTACTCTTCCAATTCTCTCCTCTATCCCACCATGAGGGGAGCGAGCGAGAGACTGTGATGCTTAGTTGCTGGCTGGGATTAAACCACAGCAATGCCACAGACCTGGCCCAAAAGAACTGAACAAATATTTTAACAAATAGAGGAAGTTTTTTTTGGTGTCACATTAAGCTGCAACCTCAGATTCCTGGCTCTTGGTTTTCTACATAGTTACTCTTATTACAATTGAATGAAGCATTTCAGGACCAGCATTTATTTGAAAGTGATTCCTTGCAAAAAAAAAAATAAAAATCTTTAACTGGTGTTCATTCATTTGTTTGTCTTTATGTATTCTATGCCGGCACCACTACATACTGTATCCTTGTTTGATTTGCATTACGTACTTGTATTTTGGAATGTTCCTTTCGATCACCAGACCCGATGAGCTGCTATAAAGTATTCATGCAGCGGGAAAGGGGCAATGCTGAGAATACATGATGATGATGGGTGAAGAGGAATAAAATATACCTAAGGCTAATTTTACATTACAGAAGAGATTCTATAGTGAAACTGAACTATTTAAGCAGAGCAAAACTTAAGAAAATGTAATAGTTAGAATTTAAAGCAAAAATGGACATAGGATGTACATATTTATCAGAGTTTAAAAACTGGAATGATTTATATGGGAATGAGTTTAATTTAGTCAGTTTCTTTGATTATGTTCTGTAGCTCAGAAAAAAAAAATTAGAGGTTTGCTATTTAGCTAGTTTGGAATTCTATAGTGAGAGGCCAGTCAAAATGTTTATGGTGGTTTCTACTGGCTTTAAAGATGAAAGAAATCTACAAAGTCCTCCTGAAAAATAAAGATTAATTTAGTCACTGTCTGTCAAACATTAAATCTCTTCCATTGGCAGGTACTAAAAGCCTTCAATCTACGAAGACCAAAGTTATTATCTATTATATAATAATCTATTATACTTTATAGCAACAAGCAAAGGGTAAAAGTAGAAGGTGATATTTGTATTTAAATACAACCTACATTATTATTATTATGCCTTCTAATTGCTGATATGTTTACCACATCATTAATATGTTTCTTTTTTTTTTCTTTAAAATATTATTCAAATGGAATAAAAACAGGTAGTCCTTTCTGTGTATTCTTCTGCTTATTCACTTAGGCATCTAATAAATGATCTCTAATATGATTCTTTATTAGGTGTGTGCTACAGCACAAAAGCTTTTTTTTTTATGTGCTGCCTCATTGCATCTCTTCAAGTTCCTTCCACCTCTATCAGTACAAAAGAAAGTCACGATACTTTGTTTTATGTGGACATTCACTGAGAATCCAGAAGCAAGGGTAATAAAGACTCATTTAGTTTCACTCCATATTATCAGAGTGTCTAATTAAAAAATATATTGAGTTTTCAAATAACCTTGTATTGACAGCATGGGCCTTTGGGACAGGCTTGCTCTAGAAATACCTGGAGCCTCATTTGGAGTTCCAAATGGGTATTTCTCTTACCTTCCATTAGGAAGGTTCAGTATAAAACAGTAGTGAAAATACAATATGAATTACAATTACCTCTTTTTGCCATCTATTTTAGTAATAAAAGATAAGCAAGAAGTGGCCACTATTAACACTACAAGTTGTTTTGGCAGTGACACACATGCACGATAAGAATAATGAAATCATCAGCACTCAATTCTTTGTATTGAGAACAGAACCGCATCTTAGAGTTTGGAATTAAATTTAAAAAAAAAAAAAGAATTAGAAATGAGGTGAAACTGAACCTCTCAGATTAGGAGGTAGTTTTGTTTTCATGTCATTTATGTGAAATGACAATTGCGTGCAAAAGATCATACTATGGTTCATTACCAGTTCAAACAGGTGGGTTTTTTACAATCTATGTATTTTCTAGCTCTGCACAAAACTTATTCCATCCTGATGAAACTTATCATTTTGATTATTTCATTTTCATATGTACAGACATTCAGTTCATACATGTCCTGGTTGCTTAATGGCACAGGAAAATGCTGAATTCTCCCTTATTCTCTCAAGCTTGCAAGAAAAAAAATTCAGGAGGCTTATTTAATAAAAGTTCTTTATCTCAGGCATATCTACAATGCTGCCTTTCATATCAACCATAGCTAATTCTTTTTTACATTAAGGCCATTAAATTTTCTAAATTGCTCATGAGTCCTGAATCTACTTAAATCAGGTAGTTTAAAAATGTGCTCTTACTCTATGCAGTTTCTTCTGAAAGCACATTCTAAAGAAACTCATAAACTGCAGAGAGTAAACCTTTCAAAACTGCTCAGCTCACAGCTCTTCCATTAATGTTGCTGTCAAACATATAAAATGAAAACCACAGAAATCCTTTCTGTTGTTGTATCAGGTGCCAGATATTGTCCTGCTAGTTAATCTCTGAAAGTAAGAAGGAAGCTTAATAAAACTATAGCTAGAATCCTTTGACATGAATCCTGCTCTCACCTGTGGATTATAATGTAATCCCATTATGGTCTTTCAATATCCTTTATCTAACATTTAAAAATGGTGTCTTAAAAGCCTTCTTATTTTTGAATGCTAGTATGCATGATTTTCTTCTGTTGTTAGAGAATGCAACTTACCTCTAAATATGTTGAAATGTAGGAGTTCCTGGGTCCAGGTCTTTTATTAAAACTATTTACAGTCTTCAGTTCGGAGAACATTTAGATTTTCATTGTCAAACAAGTATGGCCACATCTTCTTGAAGGTTCTCTCTTTATTTTTGGCAGCATATCACTCAGCTTTTGGTGATCATGGGCTGAGTAAAAGGTTGGTCAGCAGCCTGACTGACTCAGGGTGCAGTCACCTTCTCTTGAGTGATGCTCATATATCTGCATTGTCCCTTTCCCTTTTGCTGTCAGGACATTTCTCCTTGTCTCTCTCTTGAGAGCCTTCCCCTTTTCTCTGTCTTTTTGCATGAATAGAGCAACTGTGGTATTTTGTTAGCTGTTTCTATGGAAAGAATCTTTACAAAACACTGGGGCTATATACAAGCATAAGTGAGAAAATAAATCATAATATAAGGCACTGTTTTTATTGATTTCCAGTACCTTTTTACACTAAACTCCTTTCATGCTAGTCACAAGCAGGGAAATACAGGTGACAGCTCTGAAATCCATATTGGCCTTTATAATTTGTTTTGAGTCTCAACAGGCGGGGGTAAAGAATGATATGAAAGGATGATGTAAGAAAAACATGAAAGTTATTGTTTTCCTGTAAAATTAACAGTTTAGTTGCTCACTTTCATTCTGCCACATTCTTTGATATGTTATAAAGAACTCAATGATTATATGAATTAAAAAGTCAAGGTTTTGGTAAGTTGTTTTCCTCTAGGTGTAACATGTTTATGATATTAAAACTCAAAAAAATAATGAATATTTCAAGTACCCCAAAAAAAAAGATTAAGGAAGACCGAATGTATGGTAAGAACTAGCCGAATGAAAGATACTTTATGCTTAAAGCCAAAAAAAGGGGCTGTATAAGGAACACACCATTACTAAAGGCAGTTTAGTCTCAAGAAGTCTGAGAGAAATCCAAACCCTTTTCAGATAATCCAGTACAACTATATCTCTACTCTCAAATATCTAATTCCTTGAGGATACATGGTGTTTGCTAAAAAAAATTGAGTTTCCGAACACAAAGACACTTTTCTAAGTTATTGACTCTGAACTTCGATCCCCAACTTAGTTGCAGACACCCAATTACACTTGTAAAGTACTCCGTCCAGATTTGAACAGAGGCTAGAAAATTACCTAACATTTTTTTAAAATTATAGGACACGAAATGGAATAAGTGTGCAGATAAGACATACTTCATATGCATAGTACCATTTTCAATGATGACTGACTTATTACATGAGCTTCATTTGTTTTATGTTGCCTGTCAGCCTGCAGCAAGATCACAGAAGTCAGTGTAGAAATATCATAGTTTAGTCAAGCAAAACAATTATCCTTTGCTTTTTCAAGCTGGTGAAGTTACAATAATAAGCTTTAGGGGAATTGATAATGAGCTTTGTAAAGGATTTAGTTTCGTTGTTCTTTATTGGTTGCTCTTGTGTTCTTTAAAAAGGGCTTTGCTTCTTTTCTACTGTAGCCTGGACACTCAAACTTAAATATACAACCTCTCTCCGCTCAGGTAGAGGAGGCACTGTAAAAGAAGACAATAAAGCAAAAAAGAAGGAAGAGAGGTAAGGAGTCCTTGTAATTCCCTACGCTGCATCTCAGGATGGAAAGGAAATAAATGGGAAAATGGAATGACCTCAGCCATTTTGCCTCCTGCATTGGAAAACCTCAAGAATCTGCATGGCTCCAACTGTGAACCCTTACAGGAGCTGAAACTAATGAGTGTACCACTCTAGCTACTACTTTTCTGCTTTTTCATGCCAGGAGG
>KZ506130.1:26890-50377 GCA_002844005.1 Limosa lapponica baueri
TAAAAAGTTGCTGCAAAGAGGAAAGTAGTAAACTGCTTCCCCGTGGTTTTTTTGGAATCATGCAAAAAGTAATTAGATAATTTGCAGCAGGGGAGATTTAACTTTGATATTGGAAAACAGTTTAATGATATTCAAATACTAATATATATCACATAAAGATGTAGAAGAATCTTCATCACTTAACATTTTTAAGAACAGGTCTCATAACATAGGAAATGTTTGGTTATATTTGACAGCTGATCCTCCATCAACTGTGTCAACTGTGTATTTGACAATCCTTTAAACCAGGATCAACTAAATGGTGTTTAGAGACCTCTTCCTGCCCTATTTTCTATAATCCAAGATTAATTATAAATCTAAAGCTATCTGTATTTCTAGAAATATACTGTAGAAGTGTGTAGATTCCTTAGCTTTCTGCATTTTCCACTTGTAATTTCGTTAAAGAACAGGTAACTCCAATATCAAGAACTACAGTGGGATCCAACAATATTCCTATCTTAATCTGAAGAAATTTAAACACTCACTGGTTCTCTTAGTGCTGTCCATTGTGGGATTTAGGATATGTTTAGACAGTGGATTTAGAGCTCCATCCTGATGTCTTGATACATCTGTGGCTACGTCAGAGATAGTCAGTGACTGGATACCTGGCTGGAGCTTTCTGCCCCACACAATTCTGCAGAATTAGGGAGATGACATTTGATGAGGTATTGTTCTAAATTTTTTCAGGATGCAAGCAAAGACTCTATTTGAACCTGGAAAAGCTCCAATTCCTGCTGTTTTGATCTATCATACAAAACAGGGCTAAGTAAGCAGACTAAAAATGTTCCAAATTTTTTTTTTAAAACTAGGATGCAGATTACTTTGATCTTTAAATGGGGAGGTCACTGTATGTAGAGATAACTAGTAAAAATTAATATAATACACTGCAAAAATATTAGATTCAGTAAAAATTCTGCATCATTTTTCTTCTTTACTGCATTCTCTCTATCCCGTTTTTTCCTAGCTGCTGTCTGTTTCAACTGTTTTGCAGGGTGAATACATTCCAAGATATTAAACCACACTTTTATGTGCTTATAAATACACGTACCAACAATTTATATGTTGGATGGAAATCCTGAGAAAACTGGGTCAAAACGTTTTTGTGTTCTGATGAGGTGCACCGAATATATAATTTTCTTGTTTTGCCCATTTGATATCAAGCGCCTTTGGAAAGAAGACTCTGACTTTTAATGAAAACTGTACAAAAAGTCAATACCCTCACTAGCCCATGTTTCTTTATTTTCACACTGAATATGATTTGTTCATCAACATTTGTAAAGTCTAAACTGATCAAATAGTGTTCAATTCCGAAATATATGTTCCATTGCGTAGTTATTACGTTCCAGTATCTGGGTAATACAAGACAATTTTTTCCTTTCTCAAGATATATAATGTTTTGGTAGCCTTAGATCATTTTGCAATTTGAAACAGAAACCTGAGTCAGGTATTTACTTTGTTTGAGGTACTTATTTACAGAGCTCATCCTTACACAACCACCGATACAGTTCCATGAGCAGCCTTGACACTGATAACTCTCTTTCCAAGTAAAGGTAAGGGAAGCACTATTTTCCTGCTTTACAAAGCAGTTGCTGGATTGTTTGTCTCTCCTGGTTCTTTTAGAAATCTAAATTGCTCAAAGGAAAAATGTAGAATTCTCCTCCTCAGTTCTTGAAACAATGTTGTCTTCTTTTCCTCAGTTTTTGAACTTGACCCTTAAGGTATTTCCCTACCTCAAAAGTCCCTGAGTCACAGTCTTCAAAGATTTACCTGGATGTCTACCCTATTTTGAGCAGCACCTCTGTAGTTCAAAGGAACTTTTCTGGTTTGCCTTGCAGATAGGAGAAGGTCTGAGTGACACATTAAAGCTTTCTTTATGGACTATTCACTATTCCATTTTATGGCTGTCATATACGCGTTTGCATGACTGCATGTACGGTGAACAAAGGTCTCCTTAAACATATTTCTTAGCATAGGACTTCAGCAAAAAATATTCAGGGAATGTAAAAAAATTGTAGAGTAGAAGAGTGGTAGAGCAAAAGTGAGAAGAAATTATTTTTATTGAATCTAAATTCTCTATTTAATAGGTCCTCCATTAAACAGCTGAACACTTTATTCACGTTGCACCTAAAAACTTCACTATCTCAATAAAAGAGATGCACTTTCACAGTAAATTTCAAACAAGCTTACATAAACACAGTGTTTTTTTAAAAGGCATATCCTTTTTTTTGTCTCAAAATGCCAGCACAGAAATTAGTGAATGCAAGACAGTCAAAAAAACCTGTGAAAGAGAAAGGGCTCTGTTGTTCCAGACATAGCTTAGCGTATCATGAATGTTACAATACATTTTGGCTGCATTCTTCATCTCTGGCTTTCACATTGCAAAGGACCTTATCAAAGGCTTTTGGTTTAATAGTGAATTCCGCTCCCCAACTGTCTGAAATAAACACAGAATAGCAACTCTTTCTGTATAAAGGACGAAGGAACCAGCCACAGAGCAGCCAGATATTTGTTCCCCACTTTGCTTTCTCTGTCATGTATACACACATCTACCTATTTGCCTAATTCTGCTTTTTTGTTTTATATCATTGTAGATGCATTTCATTGCCCGTGACCTCTTGAACCATTTTATCCTGGCAGGGGATCTATTTTGATTAATAACTGAGACTGGCTTAGTATGATCCTATATTATGCTAATCTATCAGCAGACTCTTGTCAGACTAATAATGTTATAAGCCAGTGTTATAACAGCTGCTGACACCAATGTTTTTGGCTGACGTGGTCTTTCTTTATATAATAATATTAAATTATTGTGGATAGTAGCTATATAACCTAGCTATATGGACAAAGATGTAAAAGAAACACTGTGCAAGCCTCCATGTCTTCTGATATATGCAGCTGAACACTTATTTCTCTAGGATTGCATACAGCAATTATTTCAGAAACATAGTTTCATTCTTTAGAACACAAATTAGTTTTACAGACAAAATACGCTTTAAGGCTGAAGAGGAAAAAATTGAGGAAATACTCAATAGACAAACCATATTTGCATTTTATTTTTTTATGGTAATCATGAAAAGAAGTTATTTCCCGTGATGAAACATCCTATGATGTTTCACAAATAACGAATTGTCCTTTTTTTTTTTTGCATTTTATGTTTCAAGGCAAAAACAACCAACCGCAAAAGTCATCTTCCTATACCTCTTCCTCATATGCTACTATAGACATTCTTGAAAACAAACAATCTGTAACGGGTTAGAGAAGAAATAATGACCTATGCCTATTCTTTCTTTTGTTCTCTCTTCCCTTCTTCACAAATTTGTCCAAATATGAAATACAAATGAAAATTTGAGTTCAGTAAACTCTACTGCACATTAACTTTCTGAAATCTGTTTCCCAAAGACTGCCTCACATCAAAAATCAGTGTAAATTGCTGATTTTAACAAAGGCAGGCAAGGCAATCTGCAGACTGTAATTATCCTTACGGAAAGCATATATATAGGAACACTGCAGGAAAAGTTTGAATTGTGGGTTTTCTTACTCCGACTGGAATTTAGAAGTAATGGAAATTTCAATATTCTTTTTAGCTTTGACCTCAAGCTATTTCTGGTCAAATAGAATTAGGTGAGTTTGAGCAACTTCGATGTGAAAGCACATGACTAATATTTAGCTGATTTTATTTTTTTTTAAGGCTCAAACATCAATAATCTGATATTACAGGTTTCAGACTGATCCAGTCTTGTATGACTTGCCGAGACAAAGATTGATAGTGCAAAGCACTTCTCAGTTAGATAAAAGTTAACGTTGAAAACATCAGGATACTTCTGTATTAGCAACTACTGTAGTGTGATAGAAGCAAGCTAGTAGAGCAGTCAAGTTGATGCTGAGGGCCTGATAGCCACACCACACGTTTCATTACCCCTTGTGTGTAGCAGTTATGTTGGAGTAGCTCTGGACCATTCTTAAGGACAAATTTCCAGTAACAGCTAGAGACCACTTTGATGCAGCTCCTTTGGTGAAGTTTCATCCAAAAGGAATCCATGCCTCAGGAACACTCTGCAGTGCAAATGAAGTGGGGTAAGTGGAAGGAATTGGGAGTTTCATTTCCAAAGCTCTGTGTTGATCCAAATTAAATTGCTAACCCTGATACACTCTCCACACAGCTGGCATATTTTAATATATTTTAATATATTTTTGCTTCTTCATTTGAAACTCTAGCATGATAAAAGGGGCACTGCAAACACTTTCTTTTTAGTGGATTTTGGTTTCAATGTTTATTTCATTTATTTTTCTATCAAGAATTTGGGTGCTTCAGTCCTAAATGAATAGATTAAAGAATACAAATGCAAACAGTTTACTTTGAAAAGATTACCAGGTTTGTGCATACGGTAGGTTGCAGCAGGATTTTCACAGGGTTACTTAGTGGATGATTTCACTGTGAATGTTGGACACTGAAATAATCTCTTAAGAGACCAGTCATCCAATAGCAGAAACATCTGAAAGCCATAGCAAAACATCATATCAATGATCAGTGATCTATGAAGGTTATAGATCACTGTAACTGTCTATTTTGCCTAAAATCTCCTTACTAAAGAATATACCAGAGACATATATTGCTGCAAAGAAGTCCATAAATATGAATTTCCATGATGGATGGTGACTATTTGGAATGAGCTGTTATCCTTTATTAGGACAGTAATCTGCAATTTTAACGTCCACAGCATTTGCCCAGCTAAATTTTCTTAAACACCAGGCTGAGACTGTATTTCGAAATATTTCAACTTGGTCAAATTTAATTCATGGAATATTACTAATTCTATTCCTTTGAAATTTCACATTGGATTTTATGGAAATGTACTGCACGGGCATTGGTATTTAACTGCCAAATCATAACTTTTGGGTCATGATTACATTTGTTTGCTCGCTTTTAATGGACAAAGAAATAGCCAGGATAACCCTAGATTTGCTATATTAGTTTTGGATGACTGTATGGAACTTATCCAAATTTCCATGGTATACTAACAGTTTCAACTTTCTGTTGAAAAAGTGTTGCTGATTGGCCAAGCAGACCACTACCAGGTCTCCCTTTGACTAGGGAACTGCTATTAAGATCCTGTTATGGTTTGAGAAAACCCATAACAATCTATTGTCATTTAGACAATTATTTTATCACCTGATGACCCCTCCCCACCCAGAAAGGGGAATTGGGGAACACAAAGAAACACAAGGGTTGGAATATAAATAGATTTAATAGACAAAGACTAAATAATTAACAGTAATACTAAAGAACCAGTATTAATCCCGATACTGATACAAGATATACAAGAATTACACTCAGCCAATTCTATCAGCAGGAAGCTGTGCACTCCCAGCAGGGACAGCAAATGGCGGACACTGCGAGCGCAATGGCTTCAGGAGGAAGGGAAGGCCTCAGGGCTCCGGCACTGGGGCAAGGAGTTGTCTGGACCCGCCACCATCAAGGGAGAGAGAGCTACGCAGCAAACTTTTCTAATTTATATTGAATGTGACGTTCATGGTATGAAATAATCCTGTTGGCCAGCCTGGGTCAAATGCCCAGGCCTTGCTCCTCCTCATCCCTGTGCCTGGCAAGGCTCAAAAACACTAAGACCTTGAATCCCACAGAGCCTGGCTGGCTATAAAGTAAATATTTTCACAAATTCAGACACTAGAGTCTTCTACAAGTGCAATTTTCCCCAGCATTAGAAGAAAAGTTAGTCCTGTGTCTCTCAACACAGGACAAATCCCTAAAACTGTATATCCACCTAAAGATGAGTTAAGTGAAGACAATTTCTAGAGAAAATGTGGAAAAGCATGAATGAAAAAGTATGAGTTCCTTCCTTTTTACAGCTACAGATCTTGTCAGAATGAGAGAGGAAAAAATGCTTCCTAGAAGTCATACTCCCTTTCATCTTTTTTCCTTCCAAACTTAATTGTTTACACAGATTAATGCTGACAAATAGTTTCTGTATTGAACTCCACTGGAATCAAGAGAGACCGAGGCAGAATAGTGGAGAATAAGAAAGTGAGTGTTTAGACTCAGATTTATATGGATTATTTCCACGTATTATAAAAATGCACTATAAAATATAACTATGATTTATTTCCTTAAACAGGGATTCAGTAGGTAATTAACATATCAGCAAGAATTATAAGCTTTAGCAGCATCAGCGCTTTGTTGATGAAATGAAGCATCCTTCTGCCTTGCTAATTCTAGCTGTATAATATATGTCATTTTAACTAATCTTCTATGATACTGTTACTTGTGCTGTTTACCCAATGTACTCACTTTTTGGGCCCCAATCAGAAGGCAAAAGCCATGTACTACTTAAAGTCAGAACTCGGTCTCTGCTTTCACAGAAGGATGGTAAGAACTACTATGTGTCAACTCACAGTAGCCATGACTCACTTCATCAGGCCAACTGGGACTTTGATAAGTCAGGAAACTGTAGTATAGTGGATCTTTATGTTGGTGTAGCTGTGATTTCCCCTCCACTTTCCAGCATTAGACATGACTTTTCCCTTATTGTAAGTCTTACAGGCAAACAACAGTGATCCTGAACAATTCTAAGGGGCTTGTCTGATCATGCCTAAATCTCTAGTGAACCATCCCCTGCAGCTCAGCAAATGAACAATTTAAATTTTTCAAGAGTGAGACTGAAGGGTTATGCCAAAGAAAAGCACTTTCAAAAGAATCACTATGACATCCTGCGCAAAAAAAGGTACAGCAAGTATGCATCCTTTCTCCCCCCAGACGACATTATATTATTATTATTAACATTTCTTATGCTGTTCTATTGAACCAAAGGGGTTTCAGTTCTGTTTGCACAGGAACAGAACTTGATGCAGCAATGGGTTTTCATTAAATTGAAATTACAGTAGCTTATGGTGACCATCAACAAGGCATAAAGGGAGAATTAACTGAGTCCTTACTGTCATCGCATTGCTTGAGCCAAGTATTCACTGGAGCTCACTCAGGAGAAAACAAATAATATATTGGAATGATTTCATCCTAGCCTGTCAAGCAGAAATAAATGCAGACATTGAATCTCAGGGTACCTTAGAGAAAATATAGACAGGAGTAAGCTCTACCATAGTCTAACTTTCAGAAAAAAAAATATTGCTGCAGAAGAAACGTATTTTAGAAAGCAAGACCTGTTATAGTTCCTCTATTCCTTAGTAAAAGACAAATATTTGTATCCACAACAATTTAGGACACTCATAAAGGACCTCAATTCCAGTAACTGCTTCTTATCCAACTGTTAGAACTGCTGAATGTTATGCCAGTTTGCAAGCCCCAGATAAATCACAGACTTTCTCATTTAATTTTATGACTCTTGGGCTATCCTCCTCTTCTTTTTTAATGGGGGTCTCTTTTTCTCATCTAACTACTGATCGGATAGTCTCATTTGTCAGTGTGGACAGAACATGCTATAATGGGAATTTAAGTGAGCTATAGGCTAAAAATGTAAAACAGAAAGTATAAGCAGACGCAGAAAAACATTTACTGAAAAAAAAAATTACTATTTTTCTCAGAATAGAAATAGAGACACGAGTCAAACAGACACATCGTGTGATGTACAATCACCAGGCAGTAGAGTTCCAGAGAAAATAGAGAAGACAGAAGCATTATAGACATAAACGACATAAATATTAAGTGTATTAATTTGATAAGTTTTCAAATTACTTCTTTGTGGTTTGGGGAACTGTAGAGTTTATTTAGCCAGGAGTAAATAGTGTAAGAGAGAATACTTGAAGAAAAGTCACAGTGGTTGGAGCAGAGGATGAAAAGTGGTAATGAAGCTACAATTATTCTTAAGTAACTTGAAGAAAAAGAAGAGGGGTAGAGCCAAGCAACCATTAGAGAGAAGATTTAGTACAAATTTATACAGTATAAAGTAATGCTGTGCTGAGATAACCAGTCTCTGCCAAGGCATGAGCAGAAACATCAAGCTAATAACTTGTGGTGTACTTCACATCTGAACTCCACCAGGATTCTGGTAGCATGTGGAGAGGAACCTCAACCCTTAGAAAGCAGTACTAGTGCAAATGGTCCTTGCAATATTAACACAAACATCACTGAGTTGGCACAGGGAACATCATCTGTTGTCTACTTTAAAAATATACAGATAGCTCAACCTATTTATTTTTTAACTTGGAGTGGTTATTCAAGAAATTAAAAACTAGATGATGTATTTAGCATGAAAATATTCAAGGGCAGTCAAGTCCATTCTCCAGAAGGAGAGACTGAGGCAACATTCTTCTGTGAAATGACATAGCCATATGCTACGGAGCTGAATGAATGGAAATAGCCTCCATCACTGCTGAAGCAGAGTACTCACTTGTACTGGAAATTCAGCAAGGAAGAGAGCTCTTGATTCTGTAGATCATCTTATGGAACTTGATGGAAATGTTGTACACATGCTCCATTGTTTTATTGAAAACAAACAAACAAAAAAGACAAAAACAAGAAGAAAGAAGGAAATTTTGCCTTGAAGTAGAAGCTTTGCTTAGAGCTATCTGCTTGAGCCTCCCTAAGACCCTAAATATTTCCACTATGTACAATCTAGACCCTAAGACTTCTTTTCCTTTCAGTTATCTCCAGATGGGCAACTTTTTTTTTTTTTACTATTATTCTCTTTTAACATTGTCTAATAGGAGTTTACTTATCCTGTTTTGATTACCTTATCTGTACGTGGTAACCTGGAAGAAAGAATCCTCCCAGACTCCTGTAATAATTCTAACTCTTAGCCACAGGAGATGTCATTTTTAATTATATTTGTGGCTTCTGCCCACATAAAAGTACCTGTTGTGTTCACCAGAGCAACGTAGATTGATCTTCTTTCTCACATGGAGAAGGCTTGAGCGTTTTGGTTGCTGTAAAGCACTTCTCAGTTTTGAGGTTGCTTCTCGTTAACCCAATTGAGCTGAATCAGAACATTCCTACTTCAGAAAGCTCTGTCCAAAATCAAATTATTTTATAACTTCAGAAAATGCATTTAACTTTGCCATGGCATTATGTTGATTAATCCCTCTGTTCTAACCAACTTAAACAAAAAAAGAGTAAAGAGACTTTGTGCTGTAAGAACCTGTTAATGCTGTGTAACTGTTCTCCTTGTCTGATAAGGGTTCACTCATAAAACTCCAGGTTTAGGACTGAAAAAAAATAAAAAAGGAAAAAGTAGAAAAAGTGCCCAAAACAAAACAGAGCAACAACAACAACAAAAACTCACATAAATCCACCAAACCATCGCCCTGGCTAATTTTGCATAATCCAGAGCTATTTAATCTGGATCACAAATGCATCTAATCTTAGTATATATGTATATCTCTCCTGTCCTATTGCTGAATGAGGCTTCTAGGCAGTATTGCATAGAAGTATAAACCATCTTTGCATAAAAACTGAAAGAAGAGGCAGAAAGTCACAGAGTAATAAATACCAGAAAAAATCTGGGCTCTGCTGATGGTACCTAACTGCAGATTCCTTAAATCTCTCAGTTTCTGAGTCAAAGAAGACCCAAAAGGGAAAAAATAGCACCTCAGCCAGTCTGGTAATAACATTGCAGAGAACTGGAAGATACTCAGATGGGATTTTGAAATATATTTAATGGCAGTTGGTGCAGAAAAGTAGAAGTGAAAGCATCAATCTTTACACATGTTCAGGAAAAGCAGCATTCAACATTTATAATAACTATAGTTTTCAGGAGAAAATGTAAACTTGAATATAATACTAAATATCTAGTACTTCAAAACAAATGAGCTTTGAAGAGATCAGTTTCTTTGTGTGCATGAACAGACTGGGCAAACAACAGATCAGATCTGAATAGAAGGCATAGTCAAAAGTATCCAGAGTTGCTAATAAAACACAGTGTAATCAGTGAGTTACAGGCAAGATGTAAAAGGAGAGGCTGCCTTTTGTGCAATAAACTGTGGTAAATAAGGTCTGGTAGATAGCATAGGAGAAATTATTAAACAAACAACACCAGATCTGGAAGAAAGGGTACTTTTGTACTAAATGATATAAGGAGAGGGAGTAATTTGAAAATGGGAAATATGCAAAGGTGAAATCCACCAAAACACCCTATGAGAACAAAATGTTTATCAATTACAGAATTTAATGTTATCCTCTCCTTAGATAAAAATTCTTTCCCCATACAAATCCTGTCAATAAAAAATGTAGAGCTGTATTGTCATTTCAATGCACGATAAAATGTACTGAAAAATCTGCATTAAAATTAGCACCTAAAATGTCACATTTCTTAAATCCCTCCCAGTAACTGAGATTCATCATAGCTCACCAGCTGGAAACAGCCACATCAACAATGTAAGGTGCTGTGAAATCCTAAAATGTGGTGAAATGTTGAGCTGCAGTGATATAAAACCAGCATTGCCAGACTTCAGACTTCTCTCGGGTCTCTTATTACCTCTGTGAGAGCTAAGTGTTTTTACCTCTCCTTGATGTTTAAGATAATGGAAACTCACAACTGGCTTTTGTTACCCACCAATTAGATGCCAGTTTTCCCAATGAGATCCTGTGAGCACTTTGTTTCAGTTGGTTTGAGGACAGTCAGCTGGCTTTCTCAGGTTATCATCACCACATTTAACTAGCCCATTTGACTTTGCTTTGAAATAATTGTGGAATCTCTCTCCATTTCTTTCTCTTGGGAGAGAAAGATCAGTAGAAACCTGTGAGGAGCAGCTGAAGAACAATATGGTCTTCAATATGAAAGAACAAGATACTCTTTGAAAAGTGGCTATGTCCCTTCGGTGTACTGTTTTATGCTATATTGACACACAACAATTTTGGACATAATTGTTTAGACAACTTCTGTGATTCCCTTTTTCTGTCCTTGATTTCTGAAAAATTCCCATGAAAAGACTGAAAGACTATATTTGTTTGAAGGTTAATAAATATGCACAGGTTACTATTAACCCAACAGGGGCTTCCTTTTGGGAAGTTTTATCCACAAAAGATATTGTACAGAATATTAAGCACATGTGTTATGTAGCTTGTAATAACTTAGTGTACCTTTTATTCTTTTTTTAATTAATTAAAAAGTACATACCACAGAGTATATATGGGATATGCATGGAAACATAGAAATGAGAAATCCAAACATTGAATTTAAGCATCCATCTTGGAAACGACTGTTCAATCTCAGTAATCAGTTCAAAAAGGATACAAAGGAGGGATAAAATAGGAATACAGTCAGCTTCCCATTTCTACGATTTGGCAGCTGTTTGTGTCTAGACAAAGACAACTAAACCAAGAACCTACCTGAGTCTTGTACTTTTCTTTGCCTTCAGTAAGAGGAAACTATTAATTTTTGCTACTACACTGTCAGTCACATAGAAAATAATAGTTGATTACTTACAATTCATTATATTCTATTTTGGAAAAAATTCCGTCTGATAATATTGTCTGGGAGCATTATTAATGTATATCACTGAATAGCCTTTTTACAGGCTTCATAACAAGTGGAAGTAAAAGGAAGATAAAACAATCAATTGTTCTTAAGCTCATTATTTTAATTTCCAGGGTTTTTATTTATATCAAATATTCAAATATTTAATTTTCTTTAACAGCAAAAAAAGGAATTTTCTGTCCTTCACCAAGTGATCCTAGATTATCAGCAAAATTACTTGAACCGATTTGTTACAACTTTGTACGTTGAAAATTTAAAATGTAAATACAAACAGTAATATACTATGTTCAAATAAGACAGTTTTATTTTCCAGGAAATTTGTAGCAACATATTGACTAAAATATTTGTCCTCAGATTCCAATTTCAAGACAAAACTATAGTATTTTGTTTATTTTAAATAATTTCTATCTGGTTAGAAAGTTCCATCTAGTTATTTCAGTGAAATTGTTTTAAAAAAACCTGATCTATTCAGAATCTATAGGTAACATGAGGTATTAATTTTAAAGTTTTAGAGTCAATAATATAATAGTACGCAAATAAATAATGAAATTCTGGTTTTTTATTTTGCACTTTTCTAAAATTGTACAGACATGTTTAATAGTCACTTCTCAAATAATCCATGGTTAATGCATTCATGCACATGGATGATATTCAAATAAGATGCTTAGAATGCCCACATCAATTGAATCTTTCACACACAACTCTTCGACTTTAAAATAGGAATCCCTTTCAATTAGCTGTGTTGGTCACTATGAGGAAAAGAAACATCATCACACAGCTTTCTAATTAAGAGATTTTAAATTTTTTTTCCTGTGGTTTTTTGTAAATCAATTATTCTCAAAGCAAACCGTGCACCAGACAGTTTGATAGAGCAGACTAATTACTTGTCGCTGCTAGTCCTGTCGTTAGAGATACACCACCCAGGGTGGTTCCAAAGCTGACTCTTCCTCTTTCTCCTACCTGCTCCAGGCTGGACCAAAACTCCTTCCTTCTCACTTCCTGGGGGACAGGAGTGATGAAAATCCCACCTCCTAATTGAAAGCCTAGATCCTGCTACAACATGCTTTGAGCTTACCCCCAGCAACGAATGCAACTTGTTTGTCCAAATAAGCAGCATGGTAAATATTGTTCAATGAAGAGATTGTCCACAGTTGGAAAAGAGTTTAGGAATATTTTAATTCTGCAAAATAAATTCTTCTTTATCAGTTACTCACTCAGTGCTAGTTATCATACAAGTCTTGTCCATTTTGTCAATTACACGTAATCTTTCCATACATGAGATAAATTTATTAACATCAAGCATGATGAATGTTGCTGGGACCAACCAGTCTGTACAAAGAATTAGATTATTTCTTTGCAAGGAATGGAAAATTCCCTCTTTCCACTCTATTTTGTTGACACCAACCTAATTTGAAGTATCATTTCAATTTCCCTGAACTGTTGCTACCAATTAATGTAGAACAAACTAGGAAGTTTAAACTATTTCCTTTTGAGTTACAAGATATTTTTAAAATCAAGATGAATGACTTCACTGATTCATATCTAAAAAACTCTACAATACACAGTATGTAATAAAAAGATAAGGTAGAGCTATTAATATTCCAGAGTTCTTTCTGTAAAGACATTAAAATAAATGTGTATTAATAACATTTTAATAAAAACTGACATTATTCTGCCCATGACATTAATGCTTTGACATAATGGCTATAATATCTTCTACATAATGTGATCAAATGATATTAAAAAGGAAATAGACAAGAAAAGGCATCACAAAGAAAGGCCCATATATATTAAATCATGTCACCATTAAAACAATAATAAAAACTCATACATTAAATTATAGAAAATATAAAAATTTATACTTTTATTGGATAGACGTTTGCTGGGAATTTTAACAATATTTTGATGACTGCAAAAAAGATGACATATTTGCATATCTTTCCCTTACCTTTTCAAAGTATACAATACATAGTTTATTAATGAAAAGCAAATTGTTCTTTGTGACATATTTTTGAGTCATATTAATGTCATTATTCATACTTTGTTTTTTAACTTTATGTCTTTTAACATGTGGGTTCTGTGAGTGAGTAACAAGGACAGTGAATGATCACTCTGTAGTTTCACTGAATTTTCACTGAATTTTTTTAGAGTTGGAAGGGACCATATAGATCATCTAGTCCAACTCCCCTGCTGAAGCAGGTTTCCAGATGTTTTTTTAAGAAGACATAAGAAACGGACAAGACAGGACTTTTTGTAGTAAAAACTGATTTGTTCTTGAATTATTCAAGAAAGAGTGAATCACACCAACATTAACTAATGTAAGATTTAGGACTGGTGTACGTTGATCACCTAATCATCTTTGCAAGCTGTGACATCTTGGCCTCGCTAAGCTTTTTCCAAGCTGTGTCATCTCCATAAATATCTTCAACATTTCTATTTTATCACAGCTCTACAGCTATGCCATTCATTTTCAAGATCTGAGTTTCTCATTATGGCCTTCTGTTCTTTCTGTTTTAACATCAAACATTAGCTGTATAGACTTTACTATGCCAGAAACCACCAAAAAGTGTCCCTTTTTCATGTTGAATATGTCAGGTGCTAATAAGATCCGGAAGACTATCTGCAGAAAGATTGCATCCTAAAAAAGAAACTGAATAAGAGCAGTCACGGACTGTTTCTTGAGAATCCCTGCCAGAAACCTATTTAAAAAAGGAATGAAAATATAGAAAAATAATTGAGATGATTAGCCATATTTCTGATCTTTTTTCTCTTTGCACATAGCATTAGTCATTCTCACATATTCATTCACTCAGTACTTTGCACAGTTGAATGTGTGGGGTTTTTTTATTCTGCAGCAGCAAGGGAGTATACCGATTGTGATGGTTCACAGTGTTGCTCTACAGTTCTCAGAGCAATGAAATCATCTACTCGCTTTGGGCCTTTACTTTTGGCAGAGGTAACATCCAGCATGTATGAGGCATGGTCTTACTTGCCTTACTTGGCAATATCGGATGACCTTCTGGAAATCTGTCTCCATCTGTCTTGCTGTCCAGTCCTTCCAGTGAGTAAACTTACTTGATGACTCCAAAGGCTCAATACAGCAACTTTATGAACGTCTTCACAATGAAAAAAAGTCCAAATCAATTTCTCCTCAATATTAAAATCCAAGAAATACTTTGGATTTGAACAAAAAATAATGATTTTGCATCAAAATATATGTTTTGACAATTTTTGAAGCACTTCACGGCAGCCTAAAGCTTCTTATTTAATTAATTAGTTAAAATAAGCCACTTAGTAAAAATAAATGGATAAATCATTCTTATCTTAGTGGAGTTTTTAAGCTTGGAAATTTTCAAAGCCAGCAGTTTTTTACGAGTCTAAAGAAGGAAACCAAGTCATAGGCAATAGATTTTCTGGGTGAGCTAATACACACAGTTCTAGGAAAACAAGCCAAACAGGACAAGCACATTTGTATGTGATCATGAAGTAATTTACCCGTATTTCAAAGTACTTCACCCAGTGGTTATAACCTCTTTGTCTCCTCTAAGGCAGACAAGCCCTCACTGTAACATTTTAGCTTTAATATCCGTAGCATCACTGTAAGATTTACTGATTGCCCACTTGATGTTACGATCACCTCATTTTCTTTGGAGTTTCTTTTAACAGGATAGTGACCTAATGCCATTCTATTGCTCTGTGTACAATTTATATGACACCAAAACGCCTCCAGGTTCAATGTGCACTATTGAAAGTAAAATAAATTATACCCATAGGTTCTTTTTTGACTGTTTAATAGCATAGAATAAGTTCAAAAGGAGAAAAAAATGGCCAGAACAGGAAAGTAGAATCAATTCTATCGTATTTCACTTGGAATTCAGTTTGGAAGAATATATATTTGAATGGGAACATCTATGCTTTGACTAGTAAAAAGGAGAAAAAAGAGATTTATCAAAACAAATAGAGACAAGAAAAATAAACACAAATAAAAGAAAATATTAATTAAAATATCAAAGTATGTTTACCTGAACATTTTTAGATATTTCACATATTAAATTGTTTCAATTATGATTATAATTAAATGCAAACTTGTTTATACAAATAAAAAAGTCTGCAGATAAATGCTGATCTATTTTTTGTTAATGATTAAATTTGAAAGTGAAAATATTTTCATTGAATTTGGAAAAGAAGTTGTAAAAGGCTTTTAGCAATACTTAATAGTAGTTATCAGAAATAAATGAAAGCAAAATAGTACATCATGAGGATGTCTCAAGTTTAAAGAAGTTCAGTAAAAGAAACCTTTAAAAATTTGGCAAAACTGTCCTTGAGAGTGAATTGGTGGTAGTCACTTCATCTGGATTGTAATGGAAAAGAAAATAAAAGCATCAGTATGGTACTCTAGGTTTTTGATTCTCTTTTTCTTTTTTTTTTTTTTTAATTTACTGTGGAAAGATAGAACATTATATTCCTGAAATTTGTAATTTCTTGGGATCAATTGGATGTGTATGTTGTAGGCAGGCAGAAAAGACTCAGCAGAGAAAAACAGGAAGAGGGTGTTGAGATTGGTTAGGGACACATGTAAGACCAACACAATCTGCAGCAACCCTGGGTAAGCACAGGGCAAATGTTCCTTTGATTCTTAACCAATGTAGTTATTACATCCTCCCTCAAACCACAGGTGCAGGTCAGCCTATGCTTATATTTCAGCTATAGTGGCCAAAGTGGGAGTTTAAATTCACTTCTATTGCGCTTGTTTCAGACAGGCAGAACATACTGCTTGAAGAAGTAATTTGTTTGATTGTCACAACTGTTTGCTTCAATGTGTGCAAGTCATTCCTGTGGGTACAACTGAGAATACAGCAAGCAATCAACCAAGTAATTTTAAGTTAATAGCCTAAGAAGCAGTATGATCAATCCTAAGGTAACGACTACAGCTTTTCAAATTACTTTACACTAATTTCTTGTGATTTTTTTTACCATATCCTAATTTGATTTAACATATAGTTTTCATTGAAATAGCCACTTTTTGTGTAGACAAGCTTACAGGTGTACAAATTTACTTTTCCTTACAAAGAAGATGGAAAAAAGAGCAACTTACTGCCTGCATCAGCGATAAACGCAACCCCTCTATATGGCAGTTCTGACATTTAACCAGATTCACTTTATTCATTTGTTCTTCCCTGCACATATTCCATATAATCTGTATAAAAATGTACATCCTTTGCATGGGAATACAACCTGAACCACTGGAAGGTCTTTAGAAATTATATAAGACAATCACACACTGTCAGGGCTAATTGGGCACCAATTGGGCTTAAATACCCTGATGAGCCTCACCTGGGACCCCTACCCACACCCTCTGCTCAGGAGCACCTTTACACACAGCCTCCAGCCCATGTGATGGTAGTATGATCTAATTCAAATAGTTATTGACACATAAATTCTGTACAGGTTTTGTTATGTTTTGATCCTTTCCTTTTTCCTCTCTCAATGGAAGACATCAAAGAGAAGTATCTCCCTTCCATGGTGTGAGATGATAAAAGACAGGAATAGTGTCCTAGATGAGGAAAAGCCACTGAGAGCTCCCTGTTCAGTGACACATTTTCTGTAGAACTGGGAGGTGGTTGGTTGAGGTCTTACACTGGACTTGGACTGTTTATGTTAAAAGCGCTTTAATTTTGGGTGAGTTCATACCCCAGATAGTGATCCTAGACATGCCATTCCCAACACACCGTACCGCACCCCTTCACCTTCTTCCTCTAACTTTTGGCATCTGGGAGTGAAGCTGCAAACCCAGGATGTGGAAGAACGGTGCCAGCCCACTATAGCAAGTTGTTAAAAGTTTGGTATCATTCCCAAATTAACTAGACCTCAGTATAACTATATGTTATAGGCGAACCAAAGGATTTCAGGATGGAAACAGCCTCTGCAAAGCTAGACAAGTCACTTCCTTGTGTTTCTATAGAAGCTGTAAAATAAGTGCCCATTCAGTCTTTCTTCCAAGTCAGAGATGCCTTTCTCTTTAATAGAAATTGTACTGAATTCTTATTCTGAAGTCACAGCTTCCGAGGACAGATGAATTATAAACAGCTCACACTGTAATACGTTGCCCATTCAACATCAGACACTGACATTGCTTTGGTTCAGTTCTGTGTTTGGGAGGAAAGCCCACTACACATGTGCTTGATATTTATTTTTTCTCCTTAAGATTGACTTATAAATCTAAAATAATT
This sequence comes from Limosa lapponica baueri, assembly GCA_002844005.1. Classification (NCBI taxonomy): domain Eukaryota; kingdom Metazoa; phylum Chordata; class Aves; order Charadriiformes; family Scolopacidae; genus Limosa; species Limosa lapponica. The sequence continues at coordinate 44,601 of KZ506130.1, forward strand.
CTCTAGTTGAGAAAAACAATTAAACAAATACTCAGCCTCTTCTGTATCTTACTGAAAATCCAGCCCTCTTGCGGAGTTGTCCTGCACACTTCTCTATCATTTTATCAGATAGCAGATGGTTCTCTTCTCTTGGTCTTCTCAATGAATTCAAACCAGATTTTGACACCTCCAAACATTCTTCAAAAAACACCTTATTTTTGACCATGGTGTTTGCTCTTATGGTATACTGTATGGACCAGATTTTGTTGCCAGAGCACATGGAATTTCATGGCTGCATTATATACCAAGCTTCAAGGAAACCTTGAAGATCCTTCATTTTGTTTCACTGCATAATTGCAATTTACTTCAGTTGCTTTTCCAAAATATGTCATTGACGTGGTGCATGATTTTGTACCCAAATTATCTGAAACTCTGGTGTTTGAGATAACTTTTACTTTGGGCTGTCATAGTCTAATTCACATCTGAACTGACTGAAAAAAATTGATACAGCACAAGAATTCTTTTAACTCCCTATTCCTTATGAACTACATATATTTTTAAAGCTTTTCATTTATTTTATACAAAACTTTGTCCTTGTGAACTTCTGACTTAGAATATCTGCCATATTATCTGGCTGTAATTATTCTGTGAACCCAATAACATTAAAATCTTTCTTCATTTTCCTGTTGGTTTCATGAAAAAGCTAATTTAGCTTTAAGATATGATACATTCAGAAAGGGTCATTTGCATGGAAATTGTCGTCAAAACAAGGAATTTGGTAGCAATGCCTGGACTTAATTATCACTTTAGCCTCCAGGCTGAGCTACCAATCATTTCCAGAAATTGTTATGGTCAAATCCAGCAGGTATATTTAGAAATCGCTCAGTAATCTTCTGTGCAGATGTTGCATTCTCTTCCTGAAACCCTTAGGCTTATAAAGGTCACACCAGGGCAACACAGAAGTGGACAACAAATTGCCAATTGCAGGTTTGGAGAAAGGTTGTTTCCTTTGACAAGTAAAGGAAAAGCTGGAAAGAGCTGTGGGTAAACACTGCTGTCATGTACTCCCAGCTGATTTCATTGTGGCTGCAGTGGGTGTTTAACTGCAGAGTTTATCATAGAATTTCAGAAAGGGCCTGCTAAAAAAGCAAAATATTACAAGTTAATCTACCAGTTAGTTGTTAGTTTTTTACTGAGCTTTTGACTTATGGTTATTTACACATTACACGCATTACTTGGCAATATAACCTATAGATAACCATTAATAGATAAGAAGAAATACAAAATCCTCCTATGCAGTTTGTAAATAATTCTGACACATAACTAGGTAGCTGGAAGGACGAAGAGGATATAATTTTACCATTAGCTCTCTGTCCTGTGCCATGGGTGAAGAACAATACTCAGTCTGGTATTGCACTCCAGATGACAGCTGCTCCCCAGCTACCAAAAAGAAGCGAGGACTCCAAGCTCCATCACAGGGAGAGAATGTGTGCTGTGCTCTCCTCCGAGCATGCTTCATGTCTAGTTTCTCTCCATCGTGCTTCTAAGGGCATGGCCCAGCAGAGAAGCTGAGTGAGAGCTTCGTGGAGGCTGAAGCTTGACTCTTCATCGACACTGGGAGAGCTGATGATTGAGGCTGAAAGACAGCCCTTCACAAGAGCAATTGTAGGTAAGACCCAGAAGTTTGTTTCAGCCTGAAGACACTTGACTCTGTATTTATTGGTGTGAGCTTGGTAACTTTACCAACCCCACCACACAGCAATTCAGTAGAGACTGATTCTGACTTCCTGCAATACTACCTAACCATGATTTCTATACTTCTCAGTCCTTTCCTGTTGTTTGCATTAGGAAGTTAAGCTTTGGGACATATCCTGAAATGCGCAGCATTTAAACTGTGGTAAATGAAGTACGAGCACCCGTTTTTTTCAGCTACTTATTAACACCACACTTCATATTCAAAAGAACAAAATATTAGTTTTTGTTAGTTTTCACAAATAGGGACGTTATTTAACCATTACCCCTAGGGAAATTCCAGCCCCCAAGTTTTAAAATGTATTCTCTTTAATTCTTCTCTATAAAATCAAAATCAATGGTTATTCTGGGATAATTCTCTTTTGTTGTTTTCCTGGCAGAAGAAAAGAGAAATAGCATAAAGGTATAAGGATTAGTAAATTAATGTATTTTAATGACTGTATGCTTAAATGGAAAATATTATTTTCAGAATTAAGTGGTTCCTGGTGGATCACCCAAAGTTCATGCAGCAATTAACATTAATTATTTCAAACATATGCTGAAAACTTTATAACAGATATTAGCTAGCAGGGTTAATTATTGAATGTGAAAGCAATGCACTGATGTAATAAATACAAGGAAACTCAAGTCCAACGGGAATGGTGCCAGCAATCAGAAGAAGAAACTACAATCCATTCCCATAATAGAAAGTGCTAATGCAACATGCCGCTTCCAGACATCCTTGCCCAGCTCTAGTACCTCACAAGACTAAGCCAGGATCATATTCCCATGGAGAAAATTCCTAACTTGCCATCCATGTCTCATTTCTTTCCCACTCCTGAGACTAATATCTGACACAAAAGACATCATAAAGCCTTTTTCAGATTCCTGCTTGGTCTTCACATTAAGTTAGAAGAAATAGATTTCAAGTAATGCTGGAGTTGGACTCTGCTTCAAAATGAAGAGTAACTGATTCATAATAAGTGCTTTTCTAAAATTTCCACTGCCTCTTTTGTGCTAAGAAGCACTATGTTGCTAAGGAAAATTTTGATCCTTTACTTCAAAACAGCAGTTCCAAACTAAAACGTTAATCAAATGTTTCAATCATAGAAATTATAGATAACCTTTGGACAACTGTCATTAAAATTATTAGATTTCAGTGATGCCACCTTTCTTTTCTCTACTTTGATTTGTTTTGTTGGAATTATTAAGTAAAAAAAATATTCTAAAAATAAAGAGAAAAATATTACACAGATATTTCTCACAAGCAGCCTCTGACGCTCATTAACTGTAGTTTCCTGATGTTGTACAATTTAACCTGGTAGGAGTAATTGGTTCTGTGTGATTTCCTCAATTGTATGTCTTGTAGCTGTTTCAGCTGTTTTCCAATGGTCATATTGATTTTGAAACTTTGCCAATATTTTGTGTTTTGTTGCTATGCAAACAATTGAATGTTAGCCTTTAAAATTATTGATCCATTTCCATGAAGGCTCAGAATTTTTTTTTTTTATTTTCAGCTTTGACATAATATAATAAATTTGTTGCTTCTAAGGAAGAGGTGTAAATAATTTTTCTAATCATATTTTATTTTTGGCAAATGGGCACAAGATAGACACATTGTCTTGCTCTTGGTTTCAGTTCACTCTTAAATAAGAACTAACTCAACTAGCAGAACACTGATTTTCAAAGAAGTTCAATATGTTCAGCAACTCATTGGCCTATGTCCTTTCTGAATGCACAAAAATTAATACGAGGAAAATCTGAAAAAAAAGCTCACAAAATTTAGTCCTGTCCTGGATTTGAAGACCTCTAAGTGTGAGGTTTTTCATACAAAGAGTAGGTAATAGTGTTAATTTCATTCTTTTAGCTGTAACTTCACAAGTCCAGTGGTTTTCTCCTCTTCCTTTAACAAAAAATCCTTATAAAAATTAATGAAGGCATTATTTGTCTTGAATTACAGGCAGATAACAATTGGATATTTATCCAGATGTTAAGGGGAGCAAGGTTAAACTAGAAGTCATATTCCAACACAATCTGATGTAAAATGTCAGGTTCTGTAGAAAGCAATTAAAATAAAGAGGGAAGGGGAAGCAGAAACATGATCAGGGATGAGAAAGGAAGAAACCCTCCTACTAGGCTGTATTCAAGCAGACTGAATTTATAAGGTCTGCCAGGACTGTGATGACCAGTGCCACAGAAACCATGTCGTAGCATGTATTATTTGACATCAAATATAAACAGACTGCATACTAACATAGGGAGAGCTTTGGTGCAGGGACCTCCCTGCAGAGCATGGAGAAGAATGAGACATTTGAAAACAATAAAAAAGTTTGAGATTTTTCCTTTTTTTTTCCCTAGAAAGTTGACATGGAATTTTAGGTGTACATTAAAAGGAAATGGGCCAAAAGCAGGCCAGACTGACACATTATTTACGCAATTAGTTTTTAGTTCTGTCATAATAACTTCCTTCTTGGTTGGATTCAGTGGAATAGGCTTTTCCAGATTTCATTTAGACAAAGCCAGTATCTTGCCAGGACAGCTCGTGAGAGATATTACTACAGAAACTGGGTTTGACCTGAAATACAAATGCTAACTTAACCCTCAGCAGGATCCAAATACTTTGCTTAGTCTATGTCTAATGAAAGACTTGTGCTTAATTATCTACTTAGTTCATACAAATGAACTCTTCTCCACCTCCTACTGTTCAGAGGATGTCTAATAGAGGATGATAACATAGGAACTGATCTTCAGCTAGGGTTGGTTAGTGGAGCTGTGCCAGCTGAAATTATCTGGCCAATAAACAGCAGGTTTTATTGGGCTTTTACATGATGTTTCTTAATATGATGTTGATTTATTTTCCTGCTTTTAAATAGAAGTATTTAAATGATAGCATGCCGTTAGGTTGACATATTATTGGATTTCCATAGGTTTTTTACTGATGTCCTTTTACCATTGTCTTGAGATGGTAATGTCTCACAGCATAGTTGCATTGAAATTATTTTTCTATCAGTTTGACATGACATTGTCTCCATGGACTTGCACTGACACTTAAAACAAATGGAGAATTACTGTTGCCATTTTACACAGAAAAAAATTGCTGCACTCACAAAACAATTTTGTTTTCACAAAACAATGATCCACTTTAATAACAGCTTTCAATTTTAGATGGCTATTCTTTTTTCTCTTTTTTTCCCTAGAGCTTGCTACTATAAAAAAACCTACAAAATGAAAGCAGAGTTTCAACTCGGCTCAAATAAAATGGCTTCACGTTTTGAAACCGATTTAGTTAAAAATAAAAGCAAAATAAATAAAAAAACCCCAGTTAGTGACAAGAGATGTGAAACTGCTCACATAGAATAGGAAAAAAATACTGAATTTTGAGTCTGACTGATCTGGACATTTATTAATCTCTTCTGAAAGATTTTTTTTAATATGTCCATAAAGTTGTATTAAAAAGTCTGTGGGCTTGTTATCTTCCTTTGATTTGCTATTTGACTGAATATCAACATACAGACAAGAAAAGCAACAAGAAAACCTCTTTTGAAGTGTTGTGTTCAGAAATTCCAACTCAGATAACCATTTAGATAACCATTATATGCAGAACTATATCAAAACATTGTGGTTCCAGTTTTCACGATTTGCCATCACGACCACATTTCTGTTACTTTCATATTCCAAGCCAAGGCCAAGATTGTGAAACACGGTCTAAAGGAAAGATAATTGGAATGAGATCATTTTCATATCTTAGTGTTTGTCTTTAAGATCCTTTTCATTAGTGACCCTGACATAAAAACTGCCAGCTAAAAGAAATTGTTAATGGCTCAGAGTTTGAAAGTACTGTCTAAACATAGAAGGCTCAGGCTATCAGCAAGCACTAGGTGACATTAAAATCTGGGAATGAGATGAAATCTAATAGTGCAAAATAAAAGCTATGTCTCTGTAAAGGTTAACAAGGATGCGTGTTACAAACCTGGAGCTCAACACTGAACATAAGATCTGCCTATCTGATGTAATAATGAAAGAAACCAAGGCTGTATCAGGGCAAGTACTTCAAATAGAAAAAAAAA
>KZ506130.1:54722-65911 GCA_002844005.1 Limosa lapponica baueri
ATTTCTTATTATTTATTGTTCTTTGTTGCTCTTATCTACAGAAATAAATGTACATAAGTGCAGAAACTCTTAATCTACTTTGATTTTTCTTATAATCTTATAAAACTTTATTAGCTACCGAATCTTTTTGTAAAAAAAAAGAAAGAAAAAAAAAAGGTAATTAAAAATTAGGAATTTATTCTGCTTTATTTAGGTCAAATGAGTACTAGAGGAAGGCTGTAGCCCAAAAGATCCTTTCCAGACCAAGATGTTATTTTTAATCAAATGACCCAAAGTAAATTATTCACTCCATTAGATTTGCCTATTTGTAAAGCAGAAGCATCTAAGTTATTCTGATCTACAAGCTAAAGAGAGAAAAAGAAAGCCTGTCAAGTTGCTTACATCCTTGGAATTACATATTTTGTTTTGGTTTTCCTCCTCAAGAATCAGACTCAAAGAGTAGACCCTAAGCCTCTCCTGGATTTAAAACAATAGCTCAAATTTATAACTACATTATCACAGTTTAAGAAGTTGATGCACTTGAATTCAGCTGTGATGACTGCTGTTGTGTATACTGTTACACAGGCAATTACTGCTGAGAGTAGCCATATGGTAAACTGCTAAACTACCAAAAATTCAGTAAGTAGCCAGAGCTTTAACGCAACCAGATTTCATGGGCTGTTAAGATGGCAGAGATAAACACACACAGTTTTGATCATCTCTGCAAGACTGAAAGCCAGAAAAATCTAATTGAGAATACACTTTGTCTGCAAGGTCAAACTACTGAGATGAAAGATGAAGTATAGTATAATGAAACTCAGTGCCAATAAAAGCAGTAAGGCATAAAAAACACTTAAAACAGTATTAAGGAGCAAAGAAAGCAGAGTAGTATTTTCATTGCAATTCCTTTGTGGAATATTTATGGCATTTATGGCACTCAAAAAATGCAAGTGACAAGGAAAATTCTTTTCTTGCATTTAAAATATGCTAAGAAAACAATAACAGACTGTTTTTACTGAACTAGGACATTCTATCCAGATTCATATTTCTGTGGACAATACGATAATACATTCGATCCCTTGCCTATGTATAGAACATACATAGATTCTCTTAAAACTTTTGGTGTTTCCTCTACAAGGTGAATAAAACTATGACAATATGTGAAAAGAAGGTAAAGGGATGGGGGAGGAGGAAGCAAATTTGATCTTCTTTAATCTAATAACGTAGCACAGAATCAGCCCACTTGCAAAAATTCTGATTATTCTATAGAATACAAGTAAGAATCTTTGGAGATTTGTAAACATGTGACAGAATTTCCCTGAACTTCCACTAGCATGGAAGTGTTGCTTGAAAATAGGAAAAGCAAGCTCTTTCTGCCATATAATACTCACTATAGCTAGCAAGTAATGCTGTCCATTGCTGGAGCTGAAAACAGACTTGGAGTTTCCAAAAGATTGCAAGTATCTCATTACCTTTCAGTGGTGTCAGAAAAAACCAGAAACCTCTTTGAAAACCCTGGTTCTGTTTAATGAAAATTTCTATAGCTGGTAGCTCTCTTGGATTTATGATAGGTACTGAAACTCTTGGGCATATTTTCTAGCTTTGTGAGACTTAGAACTGTGCATCCCTAACATGTCATTAACATATAGTTTGACTTCTTTTCATTGGGGGCTTGCACTCCTTCACAAGAAAAGTGGTGTCATCTTATTTCATGATCGCTGAGGACCATATATTGTCAGCTTTAATTTCTATATCAAGTGTTTTGTGTGATCAATTTCTTCCCATGGTACTATCACTGCAGCGCTAGGATACAGTATGCCTTTCCCTTCCAGTCTTTTATGTTCAAGAATACCTTCATCATTGATATCCATAATCTGCTCTTATTCTAGAAATATCCCACAATCACTTTTTGCCTGAACAGAAGTTATCAGACTAATAGGATCTCATGAGAATTTATTAATTTTTCTTGTTTGTGTTATCTGGTATGATCCTTCTGTCATTTCCTAGCAGTTCTGTAACTATCTCATTTAATTTAAGATAATTTATGGAATTATCCTGCCTAAGGAGCAGTCAGGAACTATTTTCTTACATTTTTTAGCACGCACTCTCTTCATTGGAACATATTCTTTTCATATAATTTACACCAAATAAAACTTTTTCCTTTTTTCTTTTTTTTTTTTCTTTTTCTTTTTTTTTTTTTTTTTTTTTTTCTGTAGGGAATACTTCTCCATGCCATACATACAGACTTCTCAGAAGACAATAAATACACCTGCTGTGTCCTGATGCAGGATGATTGTATCAAGGGAGATGGCTGTTATTTCCCATAGTACCAGTTGTTCCATCCTATAACTCATATTAAAAACTAGCACATTTTTAATAATTTTCTCAGTCTCTTTATTCAACTTGCAAATAAAATCAAAGTCACATGTTGCTTGTCCCTTTTGAGTTCCCCTAGGAAGTACTTCCTGCTTAACATAATGCTTTATGTGGTAATATCCCCAAAATATTCTTGCAATTTTTTAAGACTATTTTTCACACTGGTCCATTTCTATCCATAAATATATATATATACGATAATGTAGATTTAACATTAGAGATTTTTTTTCATTACAGATGTCACAACAAAATTAAATTATAACTTCTGTCTGCCAAACGATAACTTCATTAAAATCTGATCTGTCCATCAGGTGGATGTGATGCATTGGTGAAAATCAACACTATCCAAGAAAAAATAACCTTGCCGTTTTCATATTTACTACTGAAAAGGAGAAAAAGGAAGGAAAACCTCAGTACTTTTGTATCCACTTAGAAAAGCACCTCACCTTTAACAGTGTTTCCTCCTAAATAAAAGTGGCAACATAGTCTGCACTGTTAAAAGTAACAGGAAGGTAACTTCCTGTTAAACATTAAGTTTACCATATAAAAATCCCCCACAGGAAAACATTTTTTTTAACTTTGATGTTGAAACTTATCCAACAACATAAATAACTTACAATCAGACACAATTTCGTCTGACTTATACTGCATCAATTCTTGCTCTTGTTCAACTACACATAATTAGTGATCAGAAAAAAATATTCATCATCTTGATTGCAATAATTTACCGTTCTTTTAATTATGTGGCAGCAAAATTGTGGATAAAGTGAGTTATTTCAGAGGCTGTGAAAATTTTCTTATTGCATCCTTTTCTCATTTTATCATTTATTGATATGCGTCTCACAAATTCACTTAGTTCCATGTTGATTTTTGCAAATTTCTATCTGCATTAATTCTATGTTTTCTGTTGAGACATTAAAAATGTATCAAAATGAAGTAATTTTAAGAAATACCTCTGAATGTTACAGGTAATGGAGATGACAGCATACAATCTTAAGTTAAGTTACAAGTTAAGGTGAAATTCAAGGAAATATTAACTAGACAGTAAAAAATGTTCTGGCTAAAAATGTAACTATGTTCCAAGCTGGTATTATTAGGTGGTGGTAGCCATAGTCAGATGTTTAGAAGAATGTGATTAGGGAAACAGATTCTCTCATTTCCATATGAATACGTGGAGACTTCTCATCCTAGGATTTGGGGGGCCTGCATTTTTTTTTGTATTTTTACTTAGTAGTTTTTTTCTTGTAAGAAACTACAACTCCTCCATACTTTGAATCATGGGTTTAATTATTTCTGTATTCATCAACGCAAGTAAATCTGACCAAGTTATGAGCCTTTAAGTTTCTGTATTATATGCCTTACATTTAAATGTACAATAATTTCTTCAAATTTATAACAGTGAGATATGGTTACATTGTTCATTTTAACTCCTACCAACTGGCATATAACTATTCTAGAAGAGATATCTTTGGAATAAATTGTTGATTACTACTGCACTTTTTGAATCATACTCTCTCCTGTTTCAATCACAATAAAGTGTTTCTATTGATTAAATTGTCTAAACCATGTAAAACACAGGATTTTTTTTCCATTATAGTTTGGGTTTCTTAGGGTTTACCATCTGTAGGCTTGCAATTTTTACAAGGTATTACTTATTCAGCTCACATAGCAGCTGTAAACTCCATAAATTTATATATTATATTACAATTAATCTTCACTGGATTTCACTGAATTTCACTGAGTTTTTTAGAGTTGGAAGGGACCATATAGATAATCTAGTCCAACTCCCCTGCTGAAGCAGGATTGCTTAGAGCTCTTCTATTTTCTAAACTTTGTAAAAGTATCTTGAAAGTCCCAGGTGACTTTTATTATTTTATTTTATTTTATTTCAGAAGAATGTAGTACATTTCAAATTAACTGTTTTTTTTAATGAGAAGAAAAATATTACTTTGTAATGTGTCTAAAACTGTTGAAAATCTTTACAGCAAAGTTACAAAAATGAGTTTACTTTTACTTGGTAATCCGTAATAGTTACACTGAAATTATTATTGCTTCCAGAATGATTCTCAAATGCTTAATTTATAAGCATTTTTATAATTCAAAATATATTTTCCTAACTTTAAAGTCAATAGACTGCGTCACAAAACCTTATGCTGCCCTTAGCTTTACCCTTTTTTCATTTGATTGGAAGCTAGCAAAGCCAAAGACACTTAACTATTTTAAATATAACAGTAGATTAATAATTTTAAAGTCTCTACACAGGTAAAATTACCTGTAAGATCAGTCTTTTATCTGTCCGTAAAAGGTTTTCCAGGTTATAACCCCTGATAGAATGAAGAAAATCTAGTTCAAACCAATGACTTACTGGCATTTTGTGAACTGTAGCCAAAGAATCTGATGTACCTGGATCAGTTACAAATCCATGTCTTTCTCTTTAACTTGCTTCAATCATAATTTCACAATATTTGAATTCCTAGCACTAAGGAACATAAGTCATTCTCCTCTATGCAGACAATTTCATCAGCAGGCTGTTCTTGTTCCTTTGACTATTCTAAATTCTTGTTTTGTTTTGTTTTGTTTTGTTTTGTTTTGTTTTCACATGTATTAAAGTTTTATCTCATTCCCAGGTAGCATGTAGCTATTTTTCTTTGCTATATTTTCCTGTCTAGCTTCTGTGACCAAATCCCAGTCACTCATAGCATATACCTTTTCATAAAATCAAGTATCAGCTGAACATATTTGTTTACAGGAGTGAGAAAACATCCTGTTTAAATTCCTCCTTTGAACTGGGACATGGCATATTTCAGCTCAAATGTCTGTTTCTTTAGAGAGGCACAACTGACTGATATTTCTGCTTAAAGGTCTGCTTGTTCTACTGACTTTATATTTTGAATGTATCCAGTCGTGCAAAAATCTGCCCCATAAATCACCCACTTACAGTAGTAGAAAATAGAAATGCTTTTTCATTCTTGATCCTACCAGAATCTGTATCAAATTAACTCCTTTTTTGTGTTTGTTGTCCCAGCTAAATCTTAATTCTTCCAGTAGTTATAAATGGGGGTTTGGGTGAAATATTTTGTTATCAGTGCTTTGCTAAAGTTAGATTACTGAAAGGAGGTATCATCAGCCATGTTGTCTTTCACACTATCTTTTTCAAGAATACTACAGCAGAGGAGAGGAAGAATGTAAGGAGGACAGGTAAAAAGAGGCAACGGCACATATTTTAGAGCGTTGCAGGTAGAGCAAGGAAACAGTGGTGTTAAGGAGGGCTAAGGAAGAAGCAGCATCAGTCCTAGGAGAGAGAAAAAGAAAGAGAGGAAGCAGAAAATTGGGAAGACATCTAGAAGGAGAAGGTTGCAGAAATCTGTTTTGGCTAAGCGGCAATAAAAATGGAATCATCGCTTCAGAATAATTTCTACTTCGTGGTTCTGCAAGAGAACAGAAAACATGGAACTCTTAAGCTCTATGGACAAACACATTGGTTTAGTAACTATAGTATGCTTACTTCTCCTTCCTTCTCCTCCCATTCCTGATGGAATGTGACAAGAAGGGAAAAAGATTGACCAAAAATTTGTAGGTCTAGATTTTCCGCTCCTGAGTTACCAGGTTTAGGGAAAAGATACAGAGAAAAGCAAAACAGATGAGCAAAGGTATAGGGCAGCTGCTTTTCAAGCAGAGATCAAAAGGCTCTTCAACATTTTAAGAGCAGGATGCAGAGAGGGCATGTGATCAAGGTTTAGAAAAATCAGGAAGATAATGAGTAAATGGAGTGAGAAATAGTTGTTCTCCAAATCTTGTCATACTTGTTAGGGTATATGGAAGGACAAAGTGTCTGCTCTTTCAAGGATATCTGATCAAGGACCTGTTCAATGCAAAAGGGAATAACAAGAAAAGAGGAAGCCTTAAACGAGAACATACAAAGGCACAAACCTGGCTGACAAACGATAAGGGAGGTAGCAGTAAGAACCAAACCTGGTCAGTCACACTAATTTATAAGGGTATGTGAAATATGGGAATGTTTATTTTGGTACAATTATCTGATTGTGGACCTTGTCAGATGTGATACTAACGAAAAGGGACAAAATACACAAAGATACAAATGTGACAGACAAAATAATGGAGACAAAGACAAGTAACAAACCTTGTCAGTCACACCAATTTTTGTGGGTTATCAAGAAACTGCAGGCAAACCAGTGTTTTGCAACTGATAAGGATGTAAACCTGAGGGCTGTTGGAGCAAAGTTAGTGGAACTACGTAAACTGATGAGGGAACAAAGTGTGGAACAGAAAGAACAGAGTATAAACGGGGATAGTCGCATGCAAAAAGGTGTCTGGTCAGTATGCTTGCTCGAATGATCCCTGCAGCTCATCACCACAGTTTGTCCTACCTATTTATTAAAGAATTTCTAAAATATGTCTCTGACTAATCTCACTTTATGCCATATGTACATGTGGTGCAAGGACTAAGTGCCAGCTACTGCTGGAGTGGACTAGATACCAGCTACTGGATTAAGACTGGAGACGTAAGCAGGTCTGACTTACACCAGTGCCAGCTACTGGAGTAGGTAAGGTGTCTTGGCCCCAGCCACTGGGAGAGGTGTATGTCCCAGTAAACAGCTACTAGGAGGGACTAGCATGAGGAAAGTGAGGGGCTCAGGGCTGGTGGATGGAGTGGTGGTCATGGTTCCAGGCAGAGGTATCATGTGGGCAGAGGTGAAGCACGGGATGCCTGTGGTATGAGTGTGTTTGCACTGTGTGTTTGCTAGCGAGCACCAAGCTGGACCAGTTGAACAGGATCCCCTCACCAGCTGAACAGGAGACCCGTAAAGCAGGTGAGGGGATCTGGGATCGGGGCAGGGGTAGCGGGCAGGCAGAGGGACTGTGCTGGCACTGAAGAACGTGTATGTGCTGGGGAATCTAGAGAATTTTGTGTGTGCCCTTATACTAGTGGCCTTCTTCCTCTCCTTGAGGGGAGACTTAACTGTCTGTGCTTATGTTTTATGTTGGTCCTATATATAGGTGCTGTTGAAGGCAGCACTTTTTCTGTGGCAGCCTGTGTTAGCAGCCATGCCAGTATCCTCTGTGTGTGTATGTGTCTGTGGGGTAGCTACTCAGCTCATTATTCGTCGAACCTGCAAATGGGAAAGCAACATCTGGATCCCTGGGCAAAGATCCTGGGTCTTCAGGACACTTGCTCCAGCATCTGGGAGTTGCTGGAGGCGACCACTGCTTCTAACATTCTTTAACAGTACTAAAATGAGGGACAATCAAGGAAACTAGTATAAGATCAGTTTAAAACCAAGAAAATAAAATAGGCTTTAAGTTTGGGATGGGGGATGTTGCACACAGGATATTAAATTTCTCCACCTGATTGCCACAATACGTAGTGAAATCTGACAGTCCAGAGAGTCTCAGCCATTTCAAAACCAAAATAAAGAAACTAATGAGAAATGGCCATAAGAAAAACCAAAAAGGCTGGGATGGGATGTGCCCACTGTCATCCATAGTACAATTGTGGGTGTTGCATTAGGTGGAATAGAAGGAACCACAAAGACAGACCAAACGCATGCGCTCCCCTTAATCACATCTCTTATCAGTACTGTCTGAGACAGGATTTTGGTTTAGACAGACATTTTCTTTTTATTTCTATGTTGTAATTATCTGTAAAAAGAGGTCTAAAGAAACATTGCCTTTTGTTCTTGGAGCACAGGCGGGAAAAATTTCCTCCGGTCATTCTTGTTGGACATATTTCTTTATGATAATAATCCTGAATTAGAACAGTACTGCTCAAAAGAAACATACAAAACACCATCAAGCTGGCTACTTGAGTTACTTGTTACCAAAGAAACAAGAATATGTAGTACAAAGACACTTAAAATCACCCTAGTATTTTAATTCCTCTATCCCTAATTTCTGGTTTGAGTAGGAGGTGAATATGAACAATTCTTACTATAAGAAAAGCCAAGCTGTGCAGAAAGTATGTGAAACAGTAAGTTTTGTGAATGTCAATCCAAAACCCTCTATGTCTGTCTTTGGCCATAAAATAAAATTATTTTTTCCAAACAAATTCTACCACACTCACCATTACCTTCTTTCCAGCACACTCCAAAAACTTGTCTTAATTACAGCAAAGGTAACTCTTTTCGACCATTTTATTTTTATTCAATGATTTGTTCCACTTTTATAAGTTCAGAATATGAATGCAGAGTATATCGTAACCATTGTCAATAAATGTTAACACCAGAAACTGCATCAGTAATACATTCTTCAGTAGACACTCAAACACTGTGAGTTAAGGTAACTTGGTAAATCAACATCAGTGTAGGTATGACAATTTATACTATTTAAGGATTTAAAACTGTGTTTAAAATATATTTCTGCTTTCTATTCAATTTTCTCCAGTTAACTCCCTCTGCAATCATCCACGTTTATCATTCTCCCATGAGTCCCTCCCTATATTTCTAATTTCAGAACTCACTGTAACATACTCTCTGTTGTAATTGGTACTCATCACTTCCCTGCTTCAGTATCTCCCATGAATGTTATTAACAAGCTTGTTGCTACATCTTCTGGATTATGAATGGTCATGTTCATCCACCACTGATTTGCAGATTTTGCATGCAAAGACTACTCATAAATGCTGAAACAACTCCCACAAACTTTGTCAGTCCTTTCAATCTCACTGGTCCACACAAACCTCAGGATACTATTCCCCACTGGGAAAACTCAGGTACAAATCAAAATACTTATTCAGTGAAACATATTATCAGTTTTGGGGAGATTGTATTTTACTTGTCCTAACTTTAAGGCATGCTACGGCAACTATATGTACAAGCCTGCAGATACTCTTTCAACTGTTTTTTTTTATGAAAACAGAAATGTAAAAAGACCCTCCTTTTCTGATTTTCTTTTGTTTTTCCACCTGCTTTTGAGTTCTAGTAAATTAGTGGTGTTGTTCAAAGGTTTTGCCATTTACTTCATTGGGCTTTCACCTCCAAATTTTTCCATGTATCTCTCAATAAGACAGGTTTCAATGACAATGGGAGCTGGATTCCAGAACACACTGATGGGGATCAAAGGTAGATAAACTGACAGGGTCTTAATCACGCATCTGTCATCAAAGAAAGAGAGCCATTCAAGAAGCTGCCATTCAAGAAGAGCACATTGAAGAGCAGCCAACCCAACCACTTTCATGCCTCAGCTTTTATACTGAGCATGGCAGATGGGATGAAGTACCCTATTGGTCAGTTTGGGTCACCTGACCCATCCACTCTTCCCCAAACCCTCCACAGGGTGAACAACCAAGTCAGCTGACCCCGATTGGCACAGCAACAAGTAAGAGAAAGAGCCTCTCTGACTGAACAGAAAGTTGTCTCTTCTCCACCCCAAACCAGGACGCCTAGTTCAGAAGTTCATTTAGTGCATCTTAACATAGGCTGTCTTGGTACTTCTACTGGAGCAGTACCTGGAGACTGCTACAAAATCTAATAATTTGAAATCTTTTGTTTCCACCTACATGTATTTCTGAATATTAAAATATTACAAGTCTATGAATGAATATTAAAAGTCTATGCCAAAACCAGGTCAGGTGTCTTTTCTGTTTATATCCATGGTATCTTTACAAACTGCAATCATAGTTGTTGTTTTTGAAAGGCAAAGCCAATTATTAAATTTCATTGTTTTATTTGAATTAAATTATTAAATTTCATACTGAAGCTCTGCTTTGGAGAAATTGTAATAACTACCCTCCAGACAGGTATTTTCAGTTTCTCAAAGCCTACCAGACCTGGGCATTGCCAGACCTGACTGTGCCTGCCTGGCCCCCCAGGGGCTCCCCCCACGCTGTCCACAGCCTAAGACTCCATTTCAGTCACCCAGGGGGAACCCCTATCCCCCCTGGGCCCCAGAGAGCCACCAGCACCCATGGCACCTTGACACCATTGCAGCACAATTCATTCTAGTTTTATCCTTTATTCAGTTCCATATCACTTTACATAATTTTCATTAATTTCCTTTCTTTGACAATGTAGGTAAAAATTTAATTAGTGATAATTTATCAAATCTTTTAAGGAAGAAGAGAGAAATTAAAGCTACTGCTGTTTTGCCAAAAAAGTTATGTTATTAAGGAAATCAGACAATGACTATTTCATCTTCTTTCTGCTCACATATCTTCTGTATATTCTTCCTTCTTTTTTTTTTTCCCACTTTAGATCAGATTAATGAGTAAAAAATAAAATCAATCCCTGTTTCTTTCTTTCCCAAATTTGAGAATTCTTTTTCCTATTCTTACTGTGTATCTGTGTATTCTAGATTTCCTTTTTAAAAATCTGGCTACTGGAAATGCAATTTCTTTAACCGCATTGTCTAGTCCTTCCAAATTTTGGTTTTGCTGGTTCCCCTTGTTCTTCTGGTAGTACCCTTATAGAGCTATCACCTCAAGCCATTCTGGCTTACCCACTTTTCTCAGCATAACCATCCTTGTTGAAAATTTAAGGCAAAACATTCCTCTCTGGGACCCCTCTGTATGTTACAGTTAAATTAAAATTCATACTTATTGAACTGAGGCCTCACTCATCCTTGCCTATGTTCTGTGTCTATATCATTTTATAGCTAAAAGACATGCTTAGTACTTGTTTTGAATAGCTTTATGAGGTTGAGCAAAGCTTTTCTCAGGTCTCACTATAATCCTGTTGTCATTTTCCTGTCTTCTAAATGTGTTTCTCTTTTTGATCAAACCTTTTTCTGTCTTCTTTTCTTCCCCCCCCCCTTTTTTTTTCCAATACTTTTTGTCTCTCAGCATCCTCTTAATTTTACTTTTAGGTGGTTATTCATCC
>KZ506130.1:88523-98609 GCA_002844005.1 Limosa lapponica baueri
GAACTTCTGCTTGGAATTGGAAAGCATTTCATTATTTCATTTTCTGGTTACTTTGATTTTGGGAGTTGAGGGATAGGAGTAATATCCTGCATTAGTTCACCTCCTCTTTATTTCAATTTCACTGTGTTAGGTAAACTATTCAAAAGCTTAATCTATCTACCTCTATACACAAATGGCTATGGGGATTTAATTGTGTTTAATCCAGGATGGCTTTGGCAACAAAAATTTTTAGTTGCAGCATTAGTCAAAGTATTTATTTCCAACATAGTTTTTTTGTATATAAAAATAACTTTTTAATGCAAGGTTAACATTTCTCTTAAAATATTTGGAAGCTTAGTATTCTGTGACATTTGTTTCTGTGACAAATGAAATCCATAAAGAATTCATACCAAGACTAAAAATTTCAGAGTATTAGATAATACTGAACTTTTCAAATTTTTCAGGACAACTATTTTGTTGTTATCATTTTTGTCAATATTTCCAGAATAATAACTGCAACTGGCTGACCTGCTAAACTGCGTCTTGCTACCAATACCTACTATGATTTCGCTGCCAAAGACTATAACTGTAAATATTTACAACACTTTCCTATTATGCTGCCAGATGACTGCTAGGAAACACACTGGGTTCATTTTTCACTCTTGTTATTTATTTGTTGTGTAAAGAATGATTCATGTCATGCCAGTCTGCATTCATACTCAGTTTTGTGATAGATTCTTCTGCACCAAGTAACATCACTCTGTTTTCTGTCAGCTCTAAAACCAGTTTGAGCTAGCACACCTATGCAGCCAGTCAAACATACGGCACCTCGTGAAGGATGAAGGTAGAAGTGATTCTCCATCCTCGGCAGTATGTATGACACATGCCTAGTTCAGAGTACCAGAGACCACGGTACCACATGTCTCATTAAGGTCTCTCTCCTCATTCTCACTTCTCTTTCTGCAAACATGTCAGTTGTAGAAGACGGTTATATATCCAACAGATAATTGGTACAAGGTTCTAAGTTGCCTCGATCTTGCACAGACTTGGAGCTTGTCAGCACACTGTCACTGCATTCCAGCAGAGCTCTTATTAGTTAACTGTACTTGACAGCACCTCAGAAACTGTATATTTTAAGTTTAAGCAGCTTGACATGATAAAGGTTATAATTTTCTTTTCCTGGATAATTACTGTCAGCATTGATAAACATGTATTTCTTCTCCAGTCCAGCAGAATACTGATGGGAATAAGTCAAGAACATGTCTCTTTATAGTTTAAATTTTAAAGTTCCTGACACTTTTCAGTATCATTTATTGTTGAAATCCTTGGGTGATAATGTAATTATAGACCTATATATACACATATGTATGTATTTATATGCACCTTTGCCCATTTGATTATCTCTCAGCTTCCACAGTATGAATGAAGACATATTTGATCTGGAGAGAGAATTCCCAGGACAAGGACTGGAATTTTTTTTAACTTCCTGTGCTTTTATTTATATATTTATCTATCTATCTTTCAATCTACCTACTGCTTTGAACCTCAAACACTACAGTTCTTTCTTGTCGGGCACAATTGCCCTGCTGCAGGAATTTGTTCCTATAATGACTCTGAAGTAGGACAGAAGGGACAGCTAGGCTTAAGGGAGATGATCAATGATTGTATTTTGTGTGCTGCCCTAAAATGTGCATTGTTCTGTACTATAGACTATAAGTACTGATACCTGAATATGTTCATAATCAGGTAGTTAAACTCAGCAGCAAACTGTGGTACAGGATTGTTAAAAGCTTTTGGGGAATCAGCTACACCTCTTGAGCAACTACAAGCAAAGGAGAACTACTTTAAGTCGCATGTGGAAAAATGCAAGAATTAAACTAGCATAACATCTTGACAGAGGATTCCTAGCAGTGCATGGCTGTCACAGTTGATCTTCCAACGTTTCTGTGTGCTCAGAGTAGTAGAAAACATTTGCTTTGCAGTGGACTCTTTCTAGGGAGATAATAATTAGCTCTCTTTGAATTTTCTGATGTGATATTCTAGAGATTCCAGTCTACGTTTTTGAAAATGACTGGTGATTTGAGGTGGCCAAAATGAAAAAATTTACAGTGAAAGACTGAATATCTGCTAACTGAAAAGGAAACCTTTCTAGCTTCCTCAAACTACGCATTTGAAAAATTGAAGAAGGCATTACTTAGAGGTTACTTGTGAAAATGCAGGAACATGACTTCCCACTACCAGAGTAGGAGATATTTTACTTTAGTGGCAGGAAGTTGCCAAAGGATTGGTCATGTTTCTTCAGAATAGGAAGATCAATCATTCTGCTTGCAGGGACAGAGTTCTGCTGTCACAGAGAGCTGCATAAGAACGAAAAACAATTTACATGATATTGGTGTAGGGGTTTGATGCATGCTTCCTCAGAAAGTTGAAGCTGAGGAAGAATAGTCACCTTTAGGAATCAAACTTCCGAACAAGAGATGAAAAGGAGATTGATTCAGTATATTTCACTTGCATCTCTGACCTCTGCACCCAGTTCCTGTGGCTTTTAGTCATATGTTCTAGCACGCGCATTGCATAGCTCTAAGCTATGATGTGGAAAATCAAATCTATGTCATGGTATCACGACCAGCCACAAATCTATTTAGACAGTTTTAAATGAAAATTGTTATGTCTGCAGAACTAGTAAGAAAGATTTGAATAGCTCAGTTACTCAAAACAAACAGGTTGCATTATGATAAATAATCTTTAAAGACACCAAAACAGAACCTCAGAAACCTATTAAATAATAGACAAAATAGGGAGAAAAGAGCAATCTCTCTTTGAACTAATTTTATTGGGGAAAAAAGGGGAGAGATACAGAGGTAGGGGAGAAACATGGTGGCACACATATTACAGTGATGACTGATTTAGGGAATACATCTGATGGGAAGGAAGCCTGATAGGTTTAGCTCTTAATATTTTAATAGTGTCCAGGAAACTTCAGTAATATAGCATATTTTTAATAACATTTGTGGGGTTTTTTAATATTATTGCACACACACTTTTATTTGGTAGAGAAGAATTTATAACAAGAAATAAAAAACAGCTTGTGTAACTTCCAATAAATGATTTTAATATTTATGCTGTATACAATCTGGTAGTTTTATCTGCTGTGTTTACATAGTAAGTACTGGGTAGTAAAGTAAGAACTATTGTCTTTGCTCAGAAATGCTCTCTACAATCACAGAGGAATTAAAAACAAAGAAAGAAGCTGAGAGTAGAATTTGCCTTTTAAAGATAGCAAAATTCATGGGATGGTGCACATATCAAATCTTTCACTGCACATTAAGTGAAGCAAGGGGCAATGGTTTTAAATTCAAAGAGGGCCGGCTTAGACTGGATATAAGGAAGAAATTCTTTACTCTGAGGGAGGTCAGACACTCAAACAGGTTGCCCAGAGGAGCTATGGGTGCCCACTCCCTGGAAGTGTTCAAGGTCAGGTTGGATGGGAATTGAGCAACCTGATCTACTGATGGAGGTCCCTGCCCATGGAAGGGAGATTGGACTAGATGATTTTTGAAGGTGCTTTCCAACCCAAACCAATATGATTCTAAGATTGATTCTATGATTTTATGATTCTAAGATTCTTTGAAATATAAGCTGTAGAGTAATTTCAGGCTAGAATATGTTACCAAAAAAATCCCTCTTTCTTTTTTTTCTTCTATTTCCTCTGAATATCTCTGAAGAAAATATGAGACAAAAACACATTTTGCACATCTAATTAAATACAGTCTGCATGACAGAGGGGTCTCGCTTCTTTTGCCCTTCTTTTATTTATACTGATCTGCTAGTAAACTGCAACTGCTTTGATAATATTGTAATCCAACATTTTTACTTTGACTCTTGGGTACTCTGCTTTGGGTACCTAATGTCAATTTAAGACACTTGATGGAATTATCCTGTTGGATATTCCAATTGCTGTCCACTTTGTGGATAACAATAACTGAGTGGGAAAAGAGAATAATCAAGTAAAAAAGAAACATACATGAATCTTTGGAAATTACCTATTCACCCATATGTCTTTACAGCTGGTATTACCATTAGTAACCTTTGAAATTTTATCTCAGTTCAATCACCACAGTATATACTGAATTTTGAGAGACAAAAAGACAAATTTGACATGAAATACGAAGACTATTCCCAAATTTGCCACTGGGCATAATGCAAACTTTCTCTTTACCAATAATGTCTTATTGTCTCCTGGCTAAGGTTTGACATTTGTTACTTTATAGCCTGCTCATGAGGAGCATGCTATAAGTAATTAATTCAATTACATCTTCTAAACAGACACTAGGGAGCTTTGTGTCAGCTTTACAAAGTATAATGGACAATGTCATATGTGACAGTGTTTACCAGGAAGAGATTCTCATGTGTGTTGAATGCACTTTACTCATATTTTCAGTAACAATAAAAAAATTACAAAGGACTTAAAAGTAACATGAAAGAAATGGTCTAACAATTCAATTGGAAAGGGGAAAGAAAGAGATCTGGTCACAAACAGCTGACCTGCACAGTTAAATTTTCTGATAAATTCAGAAAACATCCAAAATAAATGTAGTTGCTCTATATGCTTCTTTTAGACTGCTAAATGCTGTATTCTCTACTTAATATAGCACTATCTTTCACTGTCTTTAATGTTATAGCTTTTTTTTTCTTAATCTAGCGTTCTTTACATTTAGTTTAAGTCTATTTTGTCCTGCTCTTAAAGCATTTCTGTGACGTTATACACTTCCCTGTGTCTGTTTTTTTTATTTAAAATGAGATGGCTAAGCTGTGATAGGACAAGTCCAAATTATCTAGGTATTAGCCTGACAAATGGAGAGAGGCAGCAGGTGTATAATTTCAATGTCTGGAGGAGCTGTCTAAGGGAAGTAGATAGCTAGGTTCACCTAAGAAATGTATAGGGAGTTGGGACCATACTAGGACAGGTAAAGTTAGAAGGCTAGAATATACTGGGGCAGATGAGAAATTTGCCTAATAAAATAATAAGAGAGACAAAGGAGTTTGTAGGGGAATTTACTTGCCCGCTGTTCTACTGAAAAATAGATCAAGGGAGGATGGTAAAGAAATGATTGACCAAGCGAAAGCTGGCAGGTTTGCTGAAAGATTTCCGTGAGACAAGCCAGTGTGATTGCTGCACCAATATTGGGAAGAAAGTCCTTCAAAGAAGGAACAAAGATTAAAAGTAAGCCAAATAATCTCAGAGAAGTTTAAGTTTGAACTCTTAATTATGTGCCAAAATGCCTCGCTGGACTTCACCTTGCTCTCTTCACCTGAAGAGAATATTGCATAATGAGGAACCTTTCTGTACTGCCTTTTTCTCAGTCCAAGGTGCTCACTTCAGATTCTCATACACTCTGCTCTCTATCCAGGTTCTGGTCAGATAGTACCCCGTCATGTAATTAGGTCATTCACAATCTAGACATAGCTATTGACAGCTTCACAACCCTCAGAGTGTTGCATAAAGAATTATGAACAAGAGTTAAGAAAAAAGCAAATTCAGGGTTTCAAAAACTTCATTTAAAGCTGGCTGGAATGCACATCCGGAGGTAAGCTGGATTTAGTGACAAATTAAACTGTTTCAGGAAGTTGCTTTAAAAGTCAAACTATTTCATTTTCTTAGTCTATACCATCTCATTTAAAGTTTATTTATTTTATAGTAATAAAAAAGGCTTTAAGAAACTTTTAAATGGAAAAATTGTTGGTTTGGGTGGAATGAACTACCTAGATCAAGCCCTCAGCTATGTTCTATTGTTTTCCCAAGCAGGAAAAAAGTGTTTGATGTGATATAAGAACGGTTTTGTCAGGGATCAAAGAATGAATTATTCATGCAGCTGTACAAGAAATTCTTATTCAAGCTACCTAGCTACTCCATCTGGTCTTGAAGGAGTAAATAGAGATATAGATCTTCTTAATTATACTAGGAACATGTAGAAGGGATGAACCTTTAATTCTTTAATGTCCATTGATTGATACAAGATTGGGAGTTCTACAAGGCACTGTCCTAACAGAGGCAACAGGTGCAGTTAAAGGGCCTAGAAATTTCTTAAATACCACTTCCTAATTGCTATGCTTACATTTATGTATTTGACATTTGATGCTTTGTTCAGAGCTTAAATTCTCGGTCTTGTATCTTGTTGGCCATTTCAGTATAGCAGTCTTAGATGACTTTATGGCTTGATCATAATCATATTAGGAAATAAGAGATATATTGCAGCACAGGATCATATTTGGCCTAGTACACCATTATTTCCTAAGCAAAATGTTTTTAATGTGCTTATACAGGACTAAATAGTCAGCAGCCAGCAAAATAGAAAGTGATTTTTATAGTGAAATAAATTAAAAGGAAGGGGTGCTTTCTTTCTGAGATTCTTGCTCTGCCCAAAAGCCAAAAATGTGAAGACAGACACATAAGCATGGCTTCTATTGTTATTTCTCCATAGGAAAGTCCAAGGCTTCTTCACACTTAAATTTTTATCTTTATATTTGATCACAAGACAGATCACAAACATATGCTATGATAAGATCAGAAGGTCATCTGGATATTGTTCTCTTTCTGACAGAGAATATATAAAAACTTGCTGTTAGTGACCTGCAGCAGGGAAGTAGATGCTGAAATACTGCTAAGTGACATTAACCTAGGCTATATTAATATCTAAATTTTTCTCAGTGCAGACATAAATAACATATAAATGCTACAATGATAAAAGGAGATGCATGGTTTGTGCACATTCATCCTTGAGTTCAGTGCAATTTTGCTGTGCATTGACACATCACAGATTTCTTCAATAATCTCTTTCATCATAAATAACTGGATATTGAATGAGCAAAGGCAGAACAATCTAGCTTCCTCATTCTGTGCTCAGAAAATACCTATGTTTCTGGGGAGCATTAAAAGAAGGCCTGAAGAGATTCAAACGCTCATTTTCTGCCCTGCAGTGTAGGTAGAAGTTTGAGTTTGCGTTGTGGGAATTGCTCTCAAGTTCTCAGTTCTTTGTTTCTCTATGTCAGCATTCACATGGAGAGTAAAACTGGAGAGGCAAATCATAAAGTCCTTAATCCCCTCAATCAAGCTAATCAAAGGGCAAAGGGTTGTAAAATGGGCCGTAAGCTGAACAAAGAAGGCACAAATTCCAATAACAGTTTTCCCCATTTCAGAAACATACACATGCCACCAAGAAAGGAAAGGAATTTAATTTCTGTTACAGTGACACTAATTTCCTAATCTGATGTCAAGAACATCAGTTTGTGATTCCTGGGTAACTTGAAAAATAGAGCCTGTATTCTATGTGGTCTAGGGGTAAAAAACAGGCAAAGAATGTGAGCAAAAAGAATAGCCTTTATTAAATGAAGTATGTTACCTCTCCCCATAAACTTTGCCCTATTAATTCCATGGATGGTGTGTTCATTCTATGGAATTTAGATAGTTCATTCCTGCTGCAACTTTAGTCCATGCTAATTGATAAAGCCTGCAAATGCTCAGTCTTCTGTACTGCAAAATTATGCAAACATCAATGGATACTGAAAAGAGTCTACATCAAATTCAAGATGTGTGATGCCCCGGGGATCACACTAGCTTAGGGCAAGTGGGAGATTATGTCCAGTTGTGAGTCCCTCTCTTATCTTCTGTGACCTGCAGCAGAGGCAGGGTAAGAAAGCAGCATCAAATTGAAACAAATATGCCTGATTCAAGTTGATAGCTGCTGCTGCAGTCCAGGGAGAACAGTTGCACAGGTCTGGCAAGCAGGAGGCAGAAACAGTGCTTGGAAGGCGCCTAAGGGAAAGAGGAGAGTTAAAAATGTCTCTGAGAGCTAAAAATTTCTCCCTGCTATTATAGTGACATTATATAACATATGAAAAATACCCATATGGGCAAGCCTTCTCTGTCATTGACTTACCACAGGATGCTCAGCAAAGTCATACTGCAAATCCTGCTTTCACATCTCCTCACCTTTGGTGCCTTTTCACTCTGCAGCCTTGTGATTGAGTTAATGCAGGTACAGGCTGCACCGAGCATTCAGCTGCAGGCAGAAAGGAAATTCTTTATAAGGTTTTAAAGTGCTGTAATTAAAACAATGCTGAGGTGATCTGCCAATCCTCCTTTTCTTGGGTGTACAAATATTTTGATGCTTATTTGTAAGGAGATTGAGTTCACATTAGGAAGAAGCTCTTGGCTTATGGAATTTTTACTAAATCCTGTTTCCTGAATGTCGTTCAACCCTGAAGGACTTACTTTCTTGGTGCCTGTTATCTATGACCTATCCTTGTGCCAACTAGGTGTATGCTATTAAAAAAAAGCCTAGGAAAATGTAATCCATGGTAACAACCCATAACTGTTTGAAATTTAGCATTTCCTGAAAATACTAATAGTCCTTTTCAAAATCATATGTGACATGGATAGGGAGCAACATGACAGAGAAGGTTACCTAAAATACCACAGGAAGAATCTGTAAGTCTGTCCTATATGCTAATCTCCTGAGGACTGCAACAATTTGTTATAAAGATATCAGGTGAATAGAGACTGCTTCTTCCCTGAACTTCTAAGCTGGTATCAGAGCAGTAAATGCAAAGACATTGAGAAGACCTTTATACACTCTTCTCGAGGATTTGCTCTGATTTTGAGTAATTCTTTGGTTATTTATGCATTGTTGCCATCTCTACAGTGTCAAAAACTATGCGCCAGGATAACGAACTATGAATGGGGTATTTTTAACTTCATTACTTCTAAGCCAAATAATAAATGTTGGGGCCTTTTACTTTCTTTCTGACATTTGATATATTCTCTATCATGTCTTTTTCCAGAATACCTTGCAAAGAAATTTCTGTTTTAGGCTTTTTATACTCCTTTCATTAATTACATAACCAAGTCATGAGAAAGAAGATACAGCATAGGCAATACATTATTGATATTTTAATAGAAGAAATCCATGCTAACAGTAGAATACTGAAAACAATGTTCTTCAAATTAGTAGTCATCTTATTCTCCTGTTCAAGACACTAGGCTCCCACCTGCCCCATTGCAAAGCAAGTAGTATATGAATTGTTCTGGAAAGATGTGCTTGCACTGTCTATAAATTGAACTCTATAATGCAGTAAGTGATAAGCTTTTACATTGATTGTCCAGGGAATCCTTCCAGTTCTGATGGAAGAAATTCAGCTGGTTTGGTGCAATGGTTTAAAATATGATTGTAACAAAATTTAATATGACTGCCTGCTAGCATTTCAAATGCACTGCTATTGAAAAAATATTCAGTAAAAATAGAATATACTAGAAAGAAACAGATATTAGAAATTCAAATTTCATTAAGACATTGAATGCCAAACTTTCTTTCAGAATAGCATATTTTCATTTTTTAAAAATTGTAAGTTTTGCTTTGTGGAATTTTAATTTAACCAACATAGAAACAAATACTGAAGACCATATTTACTAAGATTTGAAGATTCCATCATACTATCAGAGCTAAAAGGCATGCTTTGTTCTTTCTAGAACAGATTATAGACCAGCACTTATATTTTTGAGGAAATAATTTAAGACAAGGATTTGGCCAGGAAATTAGTTCAGTTAAGTCATAACTTTTAGCTGCAGGTAAAAAGGAAGGTGTAACAGGACACCCATTGGTCAAGTTATTACTGAGAAATATTAACATGCCTAAGCTAAATTTGTCAGGAGTAAAGGATCAGAAACTAATGACACCTCACCAAAAGAGTGGAAACTGGTGAGTCCAGATGCCTGGACTCTTAAACTACAGGAGAAAGATGACTAGAGAAAGAGACCAGCTTTCAACAAATGTTATCACTAAAATGTCAGAATTCTTTTTTATTACTATTTTTCTTAGCTTCAACAGAACAACCTACATCAGTAAGCTACATAAGATTCGGTAAAACTCACAGAATCATAGAATGGTTAGGATTAGAAGGGACCTAAAAGATCATCGAGTTCCAACCCCCCTGCCATGGGCAGGGACACCTCCCACTAGATCAGGTTGCTCAAAGCCCCATCCAACCTGGTCTTGAACACTTCTAGGGAAAAGGCATCCACAACTTCTCTGGGCAACCTGTTCCAGTGTC
>KZ506130.1:99258-131192 GCA_002844005.1 Limosa lapponica baueri
TGGTTGAACTTCATGAGTTTTGCACAGGCCCTCCTCTCAAGCCTGTCCAGGTCCCTCTGGATGGCATCCCTTCCGTCCAGCATGTTGACCGCTGGAGGTGTTGACCACCGAGCTTGGTGTCATTGGCAAAATTGATAAGGGTGCACTCAGTTGAAAATGGGTAAATAATTAGTCCTTTACAGTACTGCAAAATTTATGGTATTTCTAATTGTTTTTCTCTTTCCACAGTTTTCATAAATATTTTCAGTATTATTTTTAATTTTTTATACACAGACAGTTGTATACATATTCAATAGATATAATTTATAATTTAGCATATAAAATACTTTTAGTGATAGTTTTATATTTATGGATCTGATGCAATACTGTAAGGAACTAAATAGAAATTAGTAAAAAATGCAATTACTTTATTGAGATCAAAATTTCAAAAATATGTGGTTTTAAAAGAAGTATTTATCGAACAAGATAATACAGTTTATACAGTATGTTTAGTTAAAAATTTTCATTTAAAATATTTGGGGCACTGAATGGATGAAAGTAAAAGTTATTTCCATTTTAGACTGAATATAATTTTTTTAAAAGAGGTTATTTTTTGCAATTGTAATTCCATGCTATTAGTAGTTGACTTGAAAGAGTTAAGTCCTCACCCACCTCAAAGTTGAAATGCATCTAGGACAAAGAATATTTTGCTGTAGACATATGAAAGGGGATCGGCATCATGAAATGTCACATTTCTTTGAATTCTCATATGCTGTATTTCAAATAATACAACCCAAAACTAATCTCAGTACAATAACAGAGGCAAAGACCGATGGATTACAGAAGCAGATTACTTGAGTAGACCTGAGGTGTGTTATGGTCCCTTGTGATGATTCAGTTTTGTGAACGCCTTATCTGGCCTGTGAATGCCTTATCTGGCCTTTCGTGAAGAAGTGAGTTTCACAAGCCAGGTCAGAAACCTAGTACAACTCAGGACAGCATTCTGCGGAAACCTGCTAATATGTGTGTTACAAAGAAATCTGCTGAATCACTTGCCAAGAACTGTCATTTCTAGTGGCAGTGCCAGATGTCATAACAGTAAGAAAAATACTTCCTTAAACCTGGAAATAATTTCTCATTGATTGCTGTATCTAGGAGCTGCCTCACTTCTTGACAGATCTGAGAATGAAGAGTTATTAGATAAAATGAGGGCATGGTGTTGACCTTGATCCCCTTATGACACATTTTATTTATAATATTGCATCTTTTAAGTCCTGGTTCCTTTCACGAGCCGAAGTGTTTTGATCAATTTGGTAGCCTACAGAAGAAACTGCAGATAGTGAATAGTTACTTGATTAAATAGTCCCTTGTAGCTCTGTGCAAATATTTCAGCAAATTAAAGATACCAAAGACTTGACAAAATTAAAGTAAATCTCATACTCTGTAACTCAATCAGGATTTATGATTCTGTTTAATTAAGATGTGACGACAAGAGTTTGGGCAGAACCGAATTCCAGCTTAATATTTTTCGACTTAATGGTAGAGTCCGAGACCGTGCCAAGTTGCTTTTATTATTTTAAAACTAAATAAAGGTAAAAGCTTTTTGGCCTTATAATTCCAATGTAAATAGGGACATAGGGAGACAGTTATTGTACAGGGGAAATAAAATGCCATCATCACATCAAAGCCAGAATGGCCTTAGTGGCATCTATTTTTAATATGTTCAGAATCAGACCCCTCGGGTGAAAAAAAAAACTGCAGTGGACAAGAAGAGCTGAATCAAAAGTTGTAGGACACAGCAAAAGTTGACAAGAGCTGCTGGCTTCTGTTCTCTCTGATTCCTTTTGTAAAAACATCTGTCTCTGTTTCTTCTTGGCAGAGAAATAACATCTTAAATGCTCTGATTCTGGTTAAGCTCATCTTAATCTTATTAGACTTCCTTGAATAACGTAAAGGAAATTGAATTTGGGCAGTAGTAGGAAATACCCTTATGAAAAGCTCTAGGCACCCTGACAAGTCTTTGAACAAATTATGTAATTAAATGTGTAAAATACATTTTCAACCTCAGATTACTAGAACAGGTATAGAAACTCAACTATCTGAAAAATAGCCGTATAATTTTTATATTAAATCTCATTAAGCTCTATAACTACATTAACTATCAATAAAATCTAAAAATGCAGCATGTCCTTATCCTGGTTTGGGGTGGAGCAGAGCCAACTTTCTGTTCAGTGGGAGAAGCTCTTGCTTATACTTGTTGCTGTGGCAATTAGGGTCAGCTGACTTGGTTGTTTACCCCATGGAGGGGTTGCATCTGTGGGGAATCATGGAAAGGTTGCGTGACCCAAACTGACCAATGAGGTATTCCATCCCGTCTGCCATGCTCAGTATAAAAGCTGAGGGATGAAAGGGGTTGGATTGGCTCTTCTTGAATGGCTGCTTCTTCAATGGAGCTCTTTCCTTGATGACAGATGCATGAGAAAGACCCTGTCAATCTGTCTACCTTCGATCCTCATCACTGTGTTCTGAAATCCAGTTCCCATTTGTCACTGAGACCTGTCTGGAACTTCCCCAGTGCCGGCCAGTGACACCTCCCTGGGAACTTGATAGAGTTTTGTATATATTGTATGTATTTCATTATTTTCAGTGGTTCCCAGTGACAGGATGAGGGGCAACGGGCACAGGCTGGAACACAGGAAGTTCCATTAAAATATGAGGAAAAACTTCTTTACGGTGAGGGTGCCAGAGCCCTGGAAGAGGCTGCCCAGGGAGGGTGTGGAGTCCCCTTCTCTGGAGATCTTCAAGACCCTCCTGGATGCCGTCCTGAGTGATGTGCTCTGGGCACTCCTGCTTTAGCAGGGAGTTGGACTGGATGATCTCTAGAGGTCCCTTCCAACTCTTCCAATCTGTGGTTCTGTGATTTCCTTTTTATTTTATTATTAATATTTCATTAAAGTAGTTCAGTTTTTTCTAAACTTGTAAATCTCTTTGTCTCTCTTCTTCCCCTCCTTGGAGTGAGAGGTGAAGGAGAGCATCTATTGTCTTGTCATTGGCCAACTTGGCCCAAACCACGACAGTCCTAGATGTTTATGCACCATCAGACCCTTCATTTCTTCTTACCTGCCAGCTTCCCGATGCAGAGTAGCCAGAATGCTGCAGTGAGAACTGCCCTTCTTGTGTAATTCGATGTTCAATAACAGGTAATCATGGAACAATATTGGTAAACAAAGAATGCCACAGATCTTGGCAAACCTGGAGAGCTGCATCTGCATGCTTTTGTGTTTATAAATACACTTGGTTTTTTTTCTATAAACTGCATCAAATTAGGAAGCAAAGCATCACAACTTATAACACAAATAGAACAGCCCTGCTTGTCTCAGTCACCAAAGCCACTGAAGCCACAAAGCCACTGAAGCACTTGAAGTCATGGTGATAAGACAATTAGATAATGTTTTAACACACAGCGAACACAATTATTTCTCACAGGATGCTACTAAAGCTTTATTTTCAGTGGCTGGTCCAGAAAGAACCTACAACAAACTTAACATTCAGCAGTAACAACTCAAAGAAGTATATTGCTTTGAATATTCCCCCAGGATTTAAATTAAGAGTTTTTGAAGGGAAAGTTTTCCATTTGTTGTTTTTGATCATTCTTGGTACTGTTGTTTTGTTTTGATTTTATCCAACAGATGCAGGATCCTCAGTGTGTGTGCAGCTGCAGATTTTGTGCCTCATGCATATTTCATAAACAACCAGCACTGAAATGAAGAAAAATTGCTTTTTCTGAGTCACTCCAAGGCCACACATTTGTTTCAGTATGCTTCTCCCATGCAGGAAAGTATTCTCAAGGAGAGCAAACAAGGATTTGAGAACATAAGTGAGGTATTTAGATACACACAAATATACTAAACAGATCCCAGACTCTTTTCTAATAAATTGAACAGCCAGCAGGGATTTGAACATATGAAATTGTTGTGCCACCTTATATTGTCTCCACTTTTAAATATAACATTTTCTTCATAGATCCAGTTTCTGGTCTTCTTATTCTCATGACCTGAATTCAAAAAGTGCTGAAGTGCATAGGTAGTCTATGTTGTCACCCAGTGGACATCAGTCAGGATGTTTCTAAAATATCTGAGTCACCATCCCTGGAGGTATTAAAAAAGACATGTAGATGTGGTGCTTAGGGACCTGGTTTAGTGGTGGACTTTACAGTGCTAGATTTATAGTTGGACTCAAGGATCTTAAGGGACTTTTCCAACCTTAGTGATTTTATGATTCTATTATTCTGAGAAAAAGTGCCATGGTTGTGAGGGTGTTGGCACGGTCATGTGTTATTTCACACTGGCCACCCCAACATTTCTTTCTTATGAATCTTAAAAGAAAATATATAAATAAGTACCCCACTGTTCAACAGAGAATGTTCACAGATAATCCAATTACTACATAAATTTCCTGTGAAAAACATAACAAATATATTAGAAGCTATATTTAGAGCTGTTCAAAACCTGAAATCCAAACTTGATTCTTTCACTTTTACATTGTATAGCATGTCTAATATCACACTTAGATAAATACATTTGATGAATGCGCTATGAGGATTAAATAATTAATTATTGGAGGAAACAAGCAACCTACTTGAAATCACAACAGTAGGAGAATTCATAACCAGAAATAATCTTTTTATTTTTTAAAAATTGTAGGTGATTTAGTGAGGTTAAGTCTGATTTCCATATCTAAGAACTTTTATCTGGGAGACAACTGAAAAATCTCCTATCTGAACTCTTCTCTTCACATAACTTGTTCAAAAGGTAAACACTAAATCTGATTGAAAATTACTATCCTGGATCTAACTTGGGGTGCAGTGTGAGAAGGCAAGGAGCACAAATCTGAAAAACGATACTGTCCCTAATCAGTCAAAACTGTCTGTTTTCAAAAGCTTTCTTTCTGGGATGCATTGGATCCCCCGCTCTTCCAGAGCACCTCTTGCCATTTTTGTGCGTAATTCCCACTCCCAGCCCACAGTCCCAATGCCGTGCCTGCCTTCACTCTGTTCTGCTGCTCTGCCTGTTCCAGCGAGACCCCCAGGGCTCCAGCTGCCCATGTCCATACTCTGGCTGCCTACTGTAAAGGCTCAGGCATGAACCCAGATCAGTGAACCCCAGCTCACCTCACGCCAGAGACAGATCTTGAGCTACCAAGTAAGCCATATGGGCAGTCAGGAGAATTGAGCTTTAAGGGTGAGTTTGAGCTCCAAGCTGACTTGAGAGCACAGACAATACCATAACGTCTATGCACACTACACTACCCAAGAAAGACAGTAAAACAAGACGTGGCTAATATGAGCAAGAGACAAATTGATTTCGCCCTTCCCCTGCCGTTCTTCATTGTGGCGTCAAGTCCAGATAGAATAGGACAGTTGCTACATTTCCAAATACATTAAGGGGCACACAAGACAAACACAAGAAATAGTTTTGTCAGGGATGTGTTTTACAAGATTATTTTTTTCTGCTTCAGTTCTCAGCCCAGGAAATTTAAGGCTAGAAAAAAACAGGAGCAATACATTTTCATCAACTTCACGTTTATCTGTGGAAAAACTCTTAGGTTATCTTAAACAATATAGAATACTTTGACAAAGGTACAACTAAACCAATGGTTTAGTTCAGAGATATCTGTGGATTTTATCATTAGAAATGTCTGAAAGGTCCTGATATGTTTAGGAATCATGTTCGCTTCTTCATACTACATTGATGTCATACTTTTAACAGGCCAAGATTATTTTTTTTCAATTCTAGCTCATCAATCAAGGTTTTTAATAACTTACATGTTTAAAAGTTATCTTTTTTTTGCTCCATATGGCAATATTTTGTTTGTATGTTTTTGTTCTGTTTTCTCAAAAAAATCCTATTGAAATTAAAAAAATGCAAAAAATACTGTTTGAAATGACGTTTAGAGGAATTGTATTGAAAAAAACTGAAACATAAAATTAGTATTTACGTTATACACCCAAGATCTGAAAATGTTTATGATGTACCTTAACAAACTCCAAGAATATGTACAATCACTTAAAGGGAAAGAATTCATGAAAAATCAAAATTTCAATTTTTTATTTCTTATTATTGTGTTGCAAGCTTTGGTGACAATAGTAGTTAAACAGTAAAGGATTGGTGAAATGAAAGAATATCCGTGGCTTATATATCCAACCAGGATAACCCAGCCATATGGTGGATCTACTCAGATAACATACCTCATCTCCAGGATTGCTAATGAATTTATAACACACTGAGATTCCAATAATGCTATTTTTTTTTCTTTTGCTTAGTTGATAAATAATATGAAATGAGTTTAAGGATGCAAGTGGCATTTTAATCACTGTTTCTCAACTTGGGATGTGGGAGGAAGGGCCTAGCCTATAGAACAGGAAAGAAGTGTACCTCATCACGCAGAGTTA
The DNA here is from genome assembly GCA_002844005.1 of Limosa lapponica baueri. Classification (NCBI taxonomy): domain Eukaryota; kingdom Metazoa; phylum Chordata; class Aves; order Charadriiformes; family Scolopacidae; genus Limosa; species Limosa lapponica. The sequence goes on from KZ506130.1 coordinate 105,689, forward strand.
GCCTGGTATGGAGAGTGTGGCAGCTCTAACCTGACTCCTGGCTTCAGGACTCCCTAATCATCACTGCCCCACATTAGCATGGCCCCTGCATTTCCCTTTACGGCCTAGCCACAGACATATGCATATGTAAGTTAGTCTGGAAGTGAAGGAGAGAAGCATGGCATGAAGAAACGTGTGCCATGAATGGCTCTCATATCACTGGGGGATTTGGTTAAAGCAGTGGAAGCAGAGCAACTGGCAGCGCAGAGGTAAACCCATTTGGGCTGCCATATTGTGTAGGTGCTCACGTACCCATGAGTTGGGCCACTAAGGAGCATCAAAACAATCAACAAGTGGATCGGGCTGCTAAAATTTTCCAGACAGATTTGGACTGGGAACACAAGGGTGAATTATTTTAACTCAGTGGGCACATAATCATCAAGGAAGGGATGCAACTTAGAGGTGGGCTCATGACTGAGGGGTGGATTCAACTATGGAAGCTATTGAACAGGTTATCCACTATTGTGCAATGTACAAAGCAAGCTAAACAGTTAAAACCTTTATGATATGGGGGATGATGGCTGAAATATAAGTATGGGCCTTGTATTCATAGAATCATAAAATCATTTAGGTTAGAAAAGACCTTTAAGATCATGAAGTCTGCCAATACTGCCAAGTCCACCACTAAACAGTGTCTCTAAGCGTCACATCTACACATCTTTTGAATACCTCCAGGGATGGTGATTCAACTGAACTGTACTCAGTACTCGAGGTGCAGCCTCACCAGTACCGAGTACAGAGGTACAATCACTTCCCTAGTCCTGCTGGCCACAGTATTTCTGATACAAGACGATACAACTGGCCTTCTTGGCCACCCGGGGACACTGCCAGTTCATATTCAGGTATCTGTTGACCACCAGGTCCTTTTCCACCAGGCAGCTTTCCAGCCACTCTTCCCTAAGCCTGTAGCTTCATGTGGTTATTGTGACCCAAGTGCAGAGCCTGGCACTTGGCCTTGTTGAATCTCACACAATTGGCCTTGGTCCATTGATCCAGCCTGTCCAGATCCCTCTGTAGAACCTCGATACCCTCAAGCAAGTCAACACTTCCATCCAGCCTGGTGCCGTCTGCAAGCTTACTGAGGGTACCTTCAAACCCCTCTATCTGGATCATTGATAAAGCTATTAAAAATATATGTGTTGTAATTACAAACATAGGATTTGGCAAAAGCTACTAATCTCATCTACAGGTCTTTTTAATCTCTCAAATATACCTTCATGAATCTGACAAATGGGAGTAATATATACTTCTGCAACTGCAGGCTTCAAATATTGAGTACCTTTTCCAAAGTTCAGAATCAGTTTTGTTGTAACGAATAAGATTTTTGTTGTTTCTTCCTTTATTGAAAACACTTTCTACATTCTGTAAGCAGGAAAAAATACTATTTGTGTTTGTTATTCCATTTCAAAGTATTATGCGTTATTTTATCATGCAGGAAAAAACCCGCTCAAAATCTGTTTTGAATTTATGTAAGTCACATTTTTAAATGCTAAAAAAGTGCTACTCAGTCCCCCAAGTTTCCCTCTTCTATAATAAAAAAATTGAAGTCTTGCTGTATTACTTCAGCTACATTTTTTATTTAAAGAGAACACTTTTCCCACAAGTTCCTTTGGAAAAAAACTGAAATAATAAAACAATTATGTATGCTAAGTCCCCACTTCCCTGAACAGCGCTTTCAAGTATTGAAAGAAATCCCAGCTAATTCTTTCTTCCATTCCCTTGTTAATCTCTCTTTTTTCAACGTCAAACCTATTCATTTAACCATTAAAAATGCCATGGGTAAGTTTCAATTCATCTAATTTTAGACATATGCATTTCAGATCTCCAATGTTCAATCACATTAAGCAAAGACAAAACAGCATATTTAGAATCATAAGATCATAAAATGGTTTGGATTGGAAGGGACCTTTAAAATTTGTCTAGTCCAACACCCCTGCCATGAACAGGGACATTTTCCACTCAACCAAGTTGCTCAAAGCCCCATTCAACCTAACCTTGAACATTTCCAGTGACAGGGTGTGGTGTATGAAGAAATCACCGACTCATAGATCATGCAGTAAGCAAATCCGACCCCCTATAATAGCAATAAGCTACACAGAGAAACTTATATACACTATATACACTATAAGTGTATATATACTTATATACACTTATATACACTAAGACACAAACCCACTCCCCTCATAATGCCCAATCATGGACTTACAAAAATATTTTTTACCTTCTACTGAATTTAAATAACAGGTACTCTGCTACCAGGACAAGTTTCGGTTCCCAGACTGTGTTCTGGTTTTTGTCAGGACATGCTTCAGGATGTGAAACTTGTGTTTCTCATTCCTCCCCTGCTCTCATTGCTCCAGATGCACGTAAATCTTAACTGTGTAAGTGACCTTTAACTGAACCCACAACAGGGCAGTTGTGGATGCACAACTTTTCTGGGCAACCTCTTCCATTGTCTTACTGCCCTCAGCATTAAAAAATTTCTTCCTTGTATACAACCTAATCCAACCCTTTTTCAGTTTAAAACTATTGCTCCTTATCCTGTCACTACAAGCCCTGGTAGTCTTTCTCCATCTTTCTTATAAGACCCCTTCAAATACTGAAAGGTCACAATAAGGTCTCCCCGGAGACTTTTGTTCTCCACACTGAACAAACCCAAAACTCTCTGCCTTTCTTCATGGGAGAGGTGTTCCAGCCCTCTGACCCTTTTTGTGGCCCTCACCTGGACCCACTCTGACAGGTCCATGTCTTTCCTTTTCTGGGGGCCCCTGAGCTGGATACAGTATTCCAGGTGCAGTAGAGGGGGGAGTATGGCCTCCTTTGACCTGCTGGACATGCTTGTTTGTATGCAGTCAAGGATACAATTGGATTTCTAGGCCACAAGCGCACGTTGCTGGCTCAAGTCCAATTTTTCATCCCCCAGTATCCCCAAGTACTTCTCTGCAGGGCTACTCTCTATCCATTCATCCCACAATCTGTCTTGATAGTGAGGATTGCCCTGACCCAGGTGCAGGACCTTGCACTTGGTCTTTTTGAACTTCGTGAGGTTTGAATGGGTCCACTTCTCAAGCCTGTCAAGGTCCTTCTGGGTGGCATCCCTGTCCTGAAGCATATCAGTTGCACCACTCGTCTTGGTGTCATCCACAAATCTGCTAAGGGTGCACTCAATCCCACTATGTCATTAATGAAGATACTGAACAGTACGGGTCCCAGTATGGACCCTTGAGGAGCACCCCTTGTTACTGGTTCCACTTGGACATTGAGCCACTGACTGTAACTGTTTGGATGTGGTCGTCCAGCCGATTCCTTATCCATCTAACAGTCCATCCATCAAACCCGAATCTCTCCAATTTAGAAGTAAAGACCTTACAGAACTCACAGTAGATGACATCAGTTGTGACAGTTTAGATGTAGACATTACAACATAAACATGTCCTTTGCCTGTTCTTTTCTACCCTGGTACTTACCGCAATCTTTTATGATCAAAAAGTATCAAGTTTTACTTTTTTATTATTTCTTCCCTCTTATTGGCATTTAAATTTTGGGAACTGGTCAAACAGTCCAGTGACCATTCCACAGCAGAAATAAAAACATTTTACTTCATTTCAGTGGACAGAATTGACTAACCTAAAAAATTTGTAATGTTTTTGCAGAAAGATTTATCCAATGGATACACATAAAAGTAATAAAAGAATATAACAAAAGCAGATGCTGACATTTTCATTTTCAGATCTAGCGTTTCTATGCCCGTGCATCACAAAAGAAATACAACATTTTTAATCACATTTTTATTCATCCACCTATGATTTAGATTACACTGATCACAAAATAGTATGTTAGATCTTTGTCTGTATTTTTGCCAGGCTGAATATAAGATGGTGGTGGTAAGCGCAGGAAGCTGGAAAATCACTGAGATAATTTCAGGAACATATATGTGTCCTCAACCCAGATGGAGCTCTGCACATGATCTTGATCAAGTTACCAGATACGGAAGCATAAATTTATAAGACCCTGTAATTTATGGCCAAGGAGTTCATCTATCTTGTGACCAAAAGCTCAGTTTTGTGTAGCACAGCTAGGTGGCTTTCTGTCAAAGAAAGTTGTTGCTGAGTTGTGACAAAGTACAAAAGTTAAAGCCAAGAAAGAAAAAGAATTGTAAAAACACAGACAGAATTAAAATTGTTGAGACAATAATAGTTACCAACTCAAGGAATCAAGAAAGTAAAAAAAAAGTCCTAAGGAAAAAAACAGAGATGGGAACTTAGCAAGACTGAGAATCAGCCCTTCATAAAGACCAAAGAGACAGCACTTCTGCAGCTGACTGATGACTGCCTGGCCAGCAGAGACTCACTGGGTATCTCATCAGGGCCAGTGAACAAATTAATGTTAAGCCTAGTTCAGCTGTGTATACGAGACATTAAATAATTGCTTTGAACATTTATGTTGTCTATCCTACTTGCGGGATCCCTGTGAATGGTAAAAGATGCCTGAACAAAAGTGATCCAGTTAAGGAGGTTACAGTTCTACATTTTACACCAGGAAACAGCTTCTGCGTGTGAAATATACCCCTCCTGAGCTTTTCATTTACGTGCACACTTTGACACAGTCTGTGAAGGAACTAAGCGTATGGTAGTGCTGGTTCAGCATTTGATTATTGCTCTGACCAGGACCGCATCAAGAGTCTATTTGCTCTAAGAAGAAATGGAATAGAAAGAGATCCCTAGGAAATTCACAACATTTGTATTCTTGCACCAGCACTATTGCTTCTTCCTGGTAGATTCTACAAACTTGACATCCATTTCTGAGGGAACTGCTGTGAATTCTGGAACTTACAATTATGTCTCTCAATCCTGACAATGTTTTGCCCTAGTGTGTACAATGTTACTATAGTTAGTTCTTTACATGGTAAAGATGTTTATTTTCTTATGCCTCCTTCCTATTTTACTCCTTTTCTCTTAAATCTCTTCAATATTTCAACAACTTCTACTGTGTCACTAATGAGTTCAGATCTATATTTTTCCCCCCTGTGAAAGACTTCTCAGGTAACAAATAGACTTTTCAATATCCTTTCTTTCCCCAAGTCTCTATACAATAAGAGTTAAAATGCTTGGTCTTCCATGTCTATAATATTCTGGTATTTTTATTTTAAAAGTTGCTGCATAATTTACTAGTTACATGACGACTTGCCGAAATAGTTGTAAAGGACCTGTAATAAACCTGAATCACTTTGTACTACTAAACCAGTGCCCTTGCCAGTAGTTCACAATATTTTAAGCATGTGTATGTATCCTTTTATATAAACATCCCATTGTATACACTTAATTAAAGGCTTTTTTGAGCCTTAAGAAAAGTACTGCAGCTTTGACATTTATAACATTTTGCCAGTACCCTTAATCAATGTTGTGTGTTTTATCATTTACTAAATAGCCACAGGCACTGATCAATACAATAGCAGAGCCACTCATCATTAATCTCAGTCTGTGCTCGGTCAGCGTACTTTCAACTGTGTATTTTTAATGTTCATCTGATGAACTAATACATACTTTTCTTATTCCTTGGCATTGTACTTTTCCTACTCATCCCTTAACACAGGAGCCAAGCTAATTTCTGGTAACTTCTATTTGAACCCCAAAATAAAATTCAACGTTGTCAAGGTTTTGTTTTTTCCTTTTTACAAATCCATTTTCAACACTGCAATAATTTTACATTCTTGCCGCAATAGCAGTAAATGCAGAGGGTCTGCTGGCATATACTTGAATTAGATTCTCTAATGGATGTTACTATTCCATGTATTAGACAGATGTGGGGATTATTGACATTAAAAAGGTATGGAATTCATAAGCTGTAAAGACATCTTTGGAAAATCATAGGTTCATGCAGCTATTGCAGCTCTTAAATGTTTTCTACTAATAGACAATTGCTCTCAACCTAGGAGCAACAACAACAGCCAAACAGCCAGCAGATCTTCTAGACCTTGTGAATGGCATTCATTTAATGGAAGCTATGTTAAAGCCAGACATCAAAACTAAGAGCTCCAGGATCTGTTTAGGATCAAGAGGGAGAGATGTGTCTCCAGAGCACAGTGTCTCCTTTTCTAAGCTGAATATCCAAAAGACAGGATAAAATCTCACAGAATCACAGAATGACATGGGGTTGGAAGGGACCTCTGGAGATCATCTAGTCCAACCCCCCTGCCAAAGCAGGTCCACCCAGAGCAGGTTGCACAGGAATGTGTCCAGGCGGTTTTTGAGTGTCTCCAGAGAAGGAGACTCCACCACCTCCCTGGGCAGCCTCTTCCAGGGCTCTGCCACCCTCAAAGTAAAGAAGTTCCTCCTCATGTTTAAGTGGAACTTCTTATATTCAAGTTTGTGCCCATTTCCTCTTGTCCTGTCCCTGGGCACCACTGAAAAAAGACCGGCCCTGTCCTCTTAACATTCTCCCCTTAAGTATTTATAAGCATTGATCAGATCCCCCCTCAGCCTTCTCTTCTCTAAACTAAAAAGACCCAAGTACTTCAGCCTCTCCTCATAAGGGAGATGCTCAAGTAATGCCAGTAATTATAAATAAATAACCAAGTAAAGATAAATAACCAAGTAATGCCAGTTTGGCAGAATGTCAGATTGCTTATCCAGCCTTACGAGACCTGCTCATCAGACAGAAGTCTTCCTTTTTTGCAGTCTTTGGTACAAGCAACAAGTATTTGGATTCATCTCATGTACCTTTGGCCGTTAAGAATAATTAATTAATGCGATCATAGTATGGATTTCTTCATGGAATCATTTGTTCTTTGGTGATGAAATCACCATCATGCAAATGAGAGATCTCATTTCCTTTCCAGTGATTACAGAAGGAGATAGCCAGAATCATTTATAAACTTAACATTTGGATGGCTAAAATGAAGGTGAATTCAAACCTTCTTGTGCAACTGTAAGGGCTATTCCTGTAGATCAAGCTTTGCATGGCTTTAAGCAAATAAGTAACAAACCTTTCACATTTGCAACACACAGAATTTCTTTCTTGACTGTTCAGATAATTAATGTAAAATCTAGTTACCAGAGATTTGAAATAACATCATAATGTATTCAAATTTCTGAGCTACTTCTAGAAATTGAGTCCTATCCTTTGTCATAAAGTGTGTTCAGTAGTAATGTCAGACTGTTTTGCCCAGAGTGGCATGACGTTCCCCAAATTTTCAGAAGGAAGATCAGTGGTATCAGAATAATGAAGCTGTTTAATAATTTGCTTGGTATAACAGCAGCCAAATGTCATCTATACAAAATGCAATTAAAAAACTCCTTTTTTTTAAAGATTAATTACAATTGCAATAGGTTATAATAAACAAATATTTACAATTTTCTTATAAAAAGAGTAATGATGTACTAAGACAGGAGAACTACTTACGTACTGCTGATAAAAAAAAAATCCTAATGTAGCAATAGATACAAGCAATTAATCTGTCATGATTTAACCAGCCTGAAAGTGATTAATTTTGAGTAATTGTGCTCATCTATTAGGCTTTTACTTAATTATCCTAGAAAGCAAAACAAAGAACAGTTTACACAGATGTGTGTGTCTGTATTGGGCTCCACTTGAATTGACCATGACAGAGAGCTGAAGTATCAACAATTCACATTAAGGGCAGAGAGAGATGGATCTTTCTGCCAGATTAGAGTCAGAGACAATAATCCTGTGGGACAGGGACTCTTATCTGTGATTTCCCAATAAATTTAAACAATGCCTGGTGTATTGATGCCCTAGGATTTTTTATTGTTTTGTTTTCAATCAAACTGTAATAACAACACACAAAAAAAAATCTCCTTTAAAACATCCTGGATTCTGGGGCTTCAAAGGTTTATAGAAAAAAAAGAGCCCCTGCAGTTGATGGCATTTCTTCCATTTATCTCCACTAATGGTGGCAGATGTTTCTATAAGCGCAGAAATCGTCTCTGAGAATTGTTGACAATAATATGTACAAACATTCTTAAGGTTTACCTAGAATGCTATACAGGACTTGTGCATAACACCAGCAAGCCTGCATCACCGGTTGTAAGCCAGAGGCCCAGAGGAAGGCAAGGAAAGAAAAGATGCTATGGAGATACTACAGAGCACCTAAGAGCAGAACCTGTCTAGTGACCCAAAACAACCGGTACAGGGTATGTACTTGTCACCATCCCCACCTCAGGATCCCTTCCACCATTCTTCTACGCCAGGTATGTAGCCTATTCTGCAAGTGGAAAATCTTATTTTTTTAAGGGATTGCTGGAAAGATATACAGAGAATATATATAGAGTATGTCTGCATCATGCACAGGTTCCTCAGCTAGCTCCTAGACTCTAAGTCTCCTAAACAGTGCTCTGTCAAAGATAATTAATGGCTATTGAAAAGAGGAGGCAATTAGCTTGGGAGCAACCCTTCACTGACACAGCCTTATCGTTTCAGGTATCAAATCTTCTGAACCATGTTGTTATTATCATTATAATAGCAACGTGTAACAAGCTAAGGTGTCTTTTGTGGGATGGTATTGATTAGAACACACAGGGGTTTCTCAGCTGCTGTGCTGGGCCAGCAGCGCTGCCATCCGTTAAATGTAGAGCGCAGGAAGATGACATGCCTTAGCAGTGTGGTACGAGGAAGCTGAACAGAGGAGAGAGGCAGGATCTCACCGGGCCTCAGATCTTGTACCAGTTTCTGAAACCAGTAGCGCCACGTGGCTGTGGAGGTACAGGAAAGGGGAGAGGGCCCATGGTGGCAAAGGCGGCACAAGAGCTAGAAGGTAAATGGGCAAGGGTGGCATAGATTAAACGGCAGAGACATGAGTTCCATCTAAACAAGTCTGGACACCTCAATTTTAACAAAGAAATATCCTTTGCTTTAGCTATCAGTACTTCCAAGGTTATTTTTGTGTAAGTGAATGTGCATCGTGGGCAAAATACTTGTAAATTAAATATTATATTTGCAGCACAGGACAGTATTTGTCTTGTGCCTCCACCTATCCAATAGCACACAACCTTGATTTTCACAGCATAAAAAATGGAGAAGAAAGAGGGTATCTTGTCAATGTGTGTAAAAAAACAGATGCAAAGGAGTCAAGAAGACAGAGACAGACTCTTCTCAGTGGTACCCAGCGACAGGGCTAGAGGCAACAGGCACAAACCGAATTATAGGAAATTCCATTTTAGAATAACAATAAGGGTTTTTTTTCTGTGATGGTGGTCAAACACTGCAAGAGGTTGCCCAGTCAGATAAAAGAATCTCCACTGATTCTGGGTACTCAAACCTCAGCTTAACACAGTCCTGGTCAACCTACTCTAGCTGGCCCTGCTCTGAACAGAGGTTAGACTAGACGATCCCCAGAGGTGCCATCCAACCTCTGTTGCTCTGTGACTGCACAGTGGGTCAAACATTCACATCCTCCACTCAATACAGCAGGAACTAGTGTTTTACATTCCTAGACCAGGCATGTCTTACATAATTGGTGGCATAACTAGATCAAGAATTAGGGGATTCCTGAATGGTTTATCAGCCTCAATTTTAGATTAAATTTGCTGCAAAATTTTATTCATGTTTCAAATTAGGCCTAAGGGTTAAGAGAAAAAAAAAAATTGCATGAAATACTTGTTAAGAAAAAAAGTATCTGAATGCAATCATTTAAGAACAATGCAGAGAAACGTAATAATTAGGTGACACAGTTGATTTGGAATAATAGGAATAAAATGTCAACAGGGAATACAAGCAACTTGATTTATGTGTTTGATTTTGAGTTTCAACTGAAATACAAAAGGTAAGAAGCTGAAAGGATATAATATGGGATAAAAGCACATATGTAATTATATCCTGAGCTCCATTAATCAGCACATGTTGTTGTACCAAAGTGCATAGCTGGTATTCACTCCTACCTTGTTTTTAAGAGAACTTTCTGACTTCAGAGAAAACACCAGAAGAACTGGTTTATTACCAAATGCCTGGGGAAAAAATATTCATCTCAAGAACAGGTATTATTTTACCTGGTACGTATACATTTTAGAAAGGAACTAAAGATTAAGTAATAAACAGTAGGAATTTTTTATTTTTGGTCCAATTGTAAGGCTTTCCAGGCAAGTGCTTTCAACTGCTTTCAGTGGCACTTTTCTAGAAGTTGGATCCAGGAGATGACTTGTGTGTAGCAATGCTCCAAGTTGCAGAGCAAACTTCTGAGTATCGTCTATGGTATCAGAATATGCAGTCCCTTATAAGGCATCCATACAGTGGGTAGAGGTAGGTGTGCATGTAAACTAGGGAAAAGAAAACAGTCTTAAATCCTTCCCAGAATTTACTACCATAAAACTCTTTCTTTTCCTTAGGATTTGCTGCATGTACATCTATCATAGACTCAAGGCACAAAGTTACTTCTTTTCCCGAAACTTCTGCTTGGTAGATGCATTAAGTAGAGGCAGCAAAAGCTCCAGTCTAGATCTAGAATCTCTTCCTCACTTCTATAAATCAAGAGTGGGAGCCTACAACAATGCCAACAGTGGCATTGGTCTGGGAAACCTCTCTGCTTTTCACATTGATGTCCAGTTCAAAAAATTCCTTTTGATTGTCCGTTCAGTGTGTCAGTAGCCTGAGATGTTTTGATAGTGGAAACCCCACTTACTCCCACCAAGAACTAGTGAGCATGCAAGAAACTAAGAGGATGTTCCTAAATTTAGACATCAGACAAAATTAGCTACAGAACAGATGAAAAAAGCTATTGTTTTGGGGACCAAAAGTGGGCATGTTAATTACTCTGGGGCTGACCTGGTTGTTACTTTATGAACTGAAAACGAAAATGCTAACAATTACAGTTAGTTGAAAGAGATCATAAGTAATGGCACTGCTGTGAGCCCAGGCCACACTGTACGTACACTTTTTTTTCTGTAACCTCCACTGATGATTTAGAAGTGAGACAGAGTGCACTCTCAGAAAATTTGTACATGGTACTAAATTAGAGGGAGTGGTTGACACATCAGTTGGTAGAGCTTCAGTTCAGGGGACCTTGAGAAACTTGAGAGCTAGTAGCAGCTCTGCAGATAGGGACTTGGGGATCACAGCTGGTACCAAGCTGAGTTTGAGTCAGCAGTGTTCTCTTACTGTAAGATACACTTCACATACTGGGTTATAGGGAAGGAGACTGAAGGAAATTTTTAGCCTACATCTGCTTGGAATTGGTGAGGCTGGACTTGGAATGTTGTGTCCATTTTTGGTGTCTTCTTCATAGTATCAAGAGGTATAACAAGGGCAGCAGTGACAAATACCACTTTGGGAGCTACAGAATGGCTATTAGGAAAAATGTTTGGAGCTTGAGCTTTGGCTGGACAAAACCACTGCTAAACTGATCTAGAGTGAGCAGCAGTCTCACTTAAAGTATAAGGCAGGAATATGTGACCCCCATACATCCTTTCCAACTCATGTCTTTATGACTCTGTAAAATACTGATTCAAAATATACTGTTTTGTTCCACTTGGTTTGGCTGAACAACTGAATAACAGAGAAGACAGGAGAGTTAAGTCCTAGGTGTACTGTAACATATTGCACATTCCTGCCATACTAAAGTAGGGGTATTCAGAATGTCTGAATTTTAATATTTTTTTAACTCTAGTTCTCCGGTATACAAGAGAAGAAATAGAAAGTGTAATGAAGCTAATGAAAGAAAGCCGGAGCAGAAGTGATCAGATATATTTATTGCAACACATTTCTTATATATCCTTTTGCAAAAACTGGACTGAATAAATCAATCTGTGCTACTATCAGAAAAAAATCATGGCTTTAGTGATCATATAAGTAACACAATGAAGCTAAACTCTTCTGCATAAATGTCAATTAAAAAAAGATGTAGAAAATTATTTCAAAGGAATTTGAGGGGTAAGAGATGAAATAGATAAGCACTTCCTAGAGATTACAAAACTTGAAAAAGTTAATTATCATGTCATTGCACACAAAGAATAAAAAGAATTTGCAGGGAAAAGCATTGAAAATGACATGGATATATTTCAGAATTTTAAATTACTTCTCTTTAACACAACTATCAAAACTTAAAATATACCTTAATTGTATTAGGGGTCTAGAGAACAAGTCCTATGAGGAGAGGCTGAGGGAACTAGGCATGTTTAGTCTGGAGAAGAGGAGGCTGAGGGGAGACCTCATTGCCCTTTACAACTACCTGAATAGGTATTCCCAACAAGGGAATAATGACAGGACCAGAGGAGATGGTCTGAAGTTGGGGCAGGGGAGGTTTAGATTAGATCTTAGGAAGAATTCCTTTCCTGAGAGGGTGGTCAGGCACTGGAACAGCCTGCCCAGGGAGGTGGTGGAGTCACCATCCCTGGAGGGATTTAAGAAAGGTGTAGAGGTGGCACTTCAGGGCATGCTCTAGTGCCCGACATTGTTGGGTTTGGTGATTGTTGTGGTGATGGGGTGTTGGTTTTTTTGTTTTGGTGTTGTGTGTTTTTGTGTTGTTTGTTTGGTTTTGGTTTGTTGGTTTGTTTTTTTTGTAATGATTGGACTCGATGATCTCAAAGGTCCCTTCCAACCATGAAGATTCTGTGATTCTGTATCACACTTAACACCAAGAAAATACTATATATATTCACATAGAAAATGAAATATATAATACCTATTTTAAATTAAATTATTATTATAAATCAGTCCTGCAGTTTTTATGTTAGAGCATGCAAGCCTAAGAGTAGAAGTGATTCTTCTCTGGCTTCAGTTGTAGTCATATGAAGCAATAAAAGAAGTCTGATAATCCTGATACAGAGGAATCTGTGGCATGACTGGTTCCCTCAGAAATGTATACCCTCGAACCAAGAAACCCTCGGAAAAAAAGGTAAAGTGTGTTGCCATCACAACAAACCACAACTCCTGCTCTTCTCAGCTGCAGATTTCAGGAGTATGAATATCTTCACTCCTGTGACACACAGGTTTCTCTCAGCTATAAGCTACTGCTATACCCTTTCACTATGCCTCTTGCTTAAATTTTGCCTCTGTATTGAGGTAAGTCCAGGCTAGGTGTAACTTTATTCCCCTGGAATGACCGCTGCACAGGCATCAAAGGTAGGACACTTTCAGAAGGAAATTTTGTAGTTAAAATGAATGAGGGGGTTTTTTCTAAAGAATTTTTCTGTTAGACAATATTGACTGGTCAGAACAAAAATTGTTGGTGAAGACAAATTAGTTTCAAGTTTTTTTATCAACAATGTCTCTCAGGTTTGCAGTGGAGCATTTCAAAGAAAAAATAATGTGTCATCCCAGCACAGTCCCAAGGTTGAGACTTCAAACCAAAGGTGTGACTTTATGTTGCGTCTCTTAACTATCCCAGCCAGAACCAGTACCCTAAGGAGTCAGCATGCTTCTGTCTCTCCTCTGGCAAAATGAATTTTTAATTATTTGTACAAAATTTAGGTAGACCCAATGTGAGAAAAAGATAAACCAGCTCATGGTAAGCTTTCTGACTAGGACATTCACAGACCTTGTGAATCTTTTCTTTGAATTAGCAAGGGAGAGACTTTAACCCTCTTTCTCTTAACCTTCTCTTATCCATATTACAGATGAGTATTTCAGCCACCATGTTCTTCCAAAGTTATGCAGGTAGAGGAGGAATTCTGCTAATTTTCTTATTTTTTGGCATTACTTTTTCCTTTTCAACTGAGCGTTGGTGGATTCACAGCTCATTGCTTCTAGCACGTGCACAGCACCTGGGCATAACTTTTAGCCTCTTCAAGGCAGCAAATACTTGCTTTCACATAAACTGTCAAAGCCTATTAGAGGGCACCTGCAAGGAATGTTGAAGTTTCTTTGAAAGGATGGTTATTGCTCGGATGACTTAGGCTCCTGCTATAGTGGGATCTGACCTGAAAATTTTGAGTTTTGATTTGAACATCCTAAAGTTCACATCATCTCTAACAGCATACCTGGATTCAAAATCTAATCCCTTTGTAGAAGCAAAGGGAAAAAAAGATATTTTTGACAACTACTTCTAAACTTTGCAAAACTAATTTCATTGTAATAAATGAGTGACCCATTGGCTAACATATTGTTGGTATCTAAAGATGTACCGAAGTACTTATGAGAAAATAATTTGAGAGCCCTGTCACCCATACTAATTTTAGTTTAGAAGTAGAGATAAAAGTTGAATTACTATGGACAGAAAACCTGGGTTCACCACTGTCATGTGGCAAAATAATGTTATTGCTTGCAAAATAAGTAAAGTGAAAAAAAAAATAGAGCAAGCACTAACAATAGTGTAGTCAGTAGGCGAAGCAAAATGGTTATCCCCTTCTGTCTGGCATTTATGAGTCTGCATCTGGAGCACTATGTCCAGTCTGGAGCCATTCCAATACAAAGCAGACAAACAGGAGACTGCCCCGTGGAAGGCCACCAGGTTGGTCAGTGTGCTGGAGCAGGGGATGTATGAGGAGAGACTGAGTTAGGTTTGTTTAGCTGCAAGAAAAGGTTAATAACCTTACTACTGTCTTCAACTACATATTGGGTAGTTATGGAAAACATAGTGTCAAAATCCATTTGGAGTGGCAACAATCATTAGAGAAATTCTGACTAAATACCAGGAAATAGAGCTCACCATGACAGCAGTCAAATGCAGTAAGAGGTTGCCCAAAGAGACTGCAGAACCTCCATTCTTGGAGACGTTGATAAGGCAGCAACCTGAGCAACCTGACCAAACACTGATGTTCACCCTGCTTTGAGTCAGGGGTTGGACCAGATGATTTCAGGAGTGCCTTGCAGCCTAAATGATCCTTTAGTTCTGTTACTCATCCAACTGAGGAGTGTGTCCTCCTGATATATCTCAGTACTCTTGGGACTACAACTCCAGTCCTGCTCTTGAGTCTTTCTCTATGTATACATGAAGACCTGCAACCACATGGTTTTTTGTTGGCACTCGGAAGTGTTTGGCTCAGCTACTAAAAAGCAATATTTGTTCTCTTTGAGAAATGTATCCCTTATTTCATTGTTACCCAGTGTAATGAATGCACAGGAAACAATAATCCACAAACAATTAGATTGGTCATTTATCTCTTTCTAATATACGTTGGTAATCAATAAAAATTACCAACTAAGCCATTATTTCCAATAACAATATGCCCACTTTAATTACAAAGAAACTGATCATGAATAGGATTCATTTAAGGCTGACAAATTAGGATAGACATTCACTGTATATGTTTATTCCCATGCATTTTATCACAATGAAGAGTTGTCAAAGGAGATAAGGAGACACTGTGTAACTGAAGATATTGAATGATTCAGCAACTGTTGGCCATAAAAGCTTATTATGGGCTATAACATATTTTATGAACCTACACAGACAAAATATTCTCTTTGAAGAAATGCAGCAGATATAGGGACTGAAATTGAAACCATAACTCTAATTTCTCAATTATAGACAGTAAAACAGTATTAAGTATTCTGTTAAAATACTCTTCTTGCAACTGTCTCTAATCCAGCAATTTTCAAGACCAGTAACTGTGGCTGTTGAACCAATAGAGACTTTGTGTGTGGCCACCGAATAAAAATTAGTTGCTATTACTCAGTTTTTCTGAATTAAACTGCTACTATTCTTGCCAGTGTGAATATACTGCTATGATATGTAAAAAACCCAAAACACAAGAGCTTATCTTAAAAGCCATACATTTCCATACCTAAAGTATATGTTCAATACCTAAAGATATTGTCCCAGCCTCATATAGCAAACTGTTTCTCTTTGCTTTGCAATAATTGTTTTGTGTTTGGAAATTACTTTGAAAATAGCTATGTTTTGTTTAAAATGGAATAAGAATTCTACTGAATCTTTATAACACCCTCATGTTTTGAGCATGGCTATTGAGAAGCTCCCATGCCATTAATTAGAGAAGAATTAAGCAAAAAAACCACCCAAACCTCTAGGAAACAGTCACAATTGTGGGAACGGGCAAAAATCATCTGTGAATTCTGCACATTGACTATATTTTGGTAGATATGTGGGGAGAGGGAGGTTTTCTCTCTGAAGGTGGAATTCCCCCAGAGACAGTTGAGAAGCGAAATGTTTATGGCACAGACTGAAATTCAATAATGTAATGCTTTAACAAAATTAACCTGCAGATTTCGTATATCCATCAAACACAGGAATTGGCCTATATAAAATACTTCTTTGAATACCCAGAACAATGATTTGCTTACAAGTACAGAATCACAGAATCATAGAATTGTCTAGGTTGGAAGGGACGTTTAAGATCATCTAGTCCAACCATCAACCTAACTCTGACAAAAACAAAAAAACACACCTCTAAACCATGTCCCCCACCACTATGTCAACCCGTCTTTTGAATACCGCCAGGGATGGTGCCTCAACCACTTCCCTGGGCAGCCTGTTCCAATGCTTAATAACCCTTTCACTGTAAAAATTTTTCCTAATATCCAATCTGAACCTCCCCTGGTGCAACTTCAGGCCGTTTCCTCTTTTCCTATCGCCTGTTCCTTGGGAGAAGAGACTGACCCCCCCGGCTACACCCTCCTTTCAGGGAGTTGTAGAGAGTGATAAGGTCTCTCCTCAGCCTCCTTTTCTCTAGACTGAACAACCCGAGCTCCCTCAGCCTCTCCTCATAAGACTTACTCTCCAGACCCCTCACCAGCTTTGTTGCCCTTCTCTGGACCCGCTCCAGCCCCTCAATGTCTTTTTTGTGGTGAAGGGCTCAAAACTGGACACAGCCCTCAAGGTGGGGCCTCACCAGTGCCCAGTACAGGGGGACCATCACCTCCCCAGTCCAACTCACCACGCTGTTCCTGACACAGGCCAGGATGCTGTTGGCCTTCTTGGCCACCTAGGCACACTGCTGGCTCATGTTCAGCCAACTGTCCACCAACACCCCCAGGTCCTTTTCTGCCAGGCAGCTCCAGCCACTCTGCCCCCAGCCTGGAGCGCTGCAGGGGGTTGGTGTGACCCAAGTGCAGGACCCGGCACTTGGTCTTATTGAACCTCATCCCATTGGCCTTGGCCCAAGCAGTTTTTAGTCAATTGATGCTTTACAGGAAAGGCAACTAACTAGGAATATTGCATTTCATTTTAGCTCCAAATTGTTGTTCTTTCTGATACAACCTCCTTACCTCACTTTTTTTCCTGATTTCCTCTTTTCAAAAAAATAATGATGTGATAGCAGGAGCCAGCATGGCACCTGGTAGATTGGGGGTTAAAAGTGTGAGTCATGAAAGCAGAGACCTTGTATGACTCATGTCAGTGATTGGTCCTGACAGACTAATTGGCCAGATTTCTCAGCTTCTTTAACTCACATCCAGGACCAACTTTTGCAATGCAGGAGCCTTGACCAAAAGGAGCATATGGTTTATGTTTGAACTGGAGCTGAAGGAAGCCTTCATTACACATTCTGACTGAAAGTGACTATGCAAGGCCTTTTCCTTGATCTGACCAAATATTGCAGTGATCAGCCTGTCATCTTTTGATATGGAAAAGAAGGTAGCCTTGTGCAGAAGGTCAATTAGAATTGAATACTTATACATTATTCCGAGCAAGCTCATCTAAGAAAGTTACCAGTTGGGAAAGTTCATAGCTTTGGAAAACAGCTCACCTGTTGCTTTAGAAGCAGAAACGCAGAAACAATACATAATGTAGTGGTCTAACAATCAAGAAAAAAGTGAATTAATGGGCAGAAAATTCTGACATGGACCACTGCTTTTAGTCTTAGTGTGAAATTGACTTTCACTTGTAGAACATCTTTGGAAAAGCCAGTTTTGGATAACAGGTTCAACTTTTAGGTAGAAAAGATCAAAATAACAGAAGTTTTTCTCACAGAAATAGTATCTATTTAGCAGAAAAAGGTAAGGAAGTAGCTTTGCATGGGTTAAAATAAGGTTTAAACAAAGTTAGGAAAACTACTCCAAAAGAAAC
The DNA here is from genome assembly GCA_002844005.1 of Limosa lapponica baueri. NCBI lineage: Eukaryota > Metazoa > Chordata > Aves > Charadriiformes > Scolopacidae > Limosa > Limosa lapponica. The sequence continues at coordinate 123,642 of KZ506130.1, forward strand.
AAGAAGTTTTCAGCCTTCTAAAATATCTATAATGGCACTAGTGGTAAATACAGTATATTTGTTTGCTCCCCTTGCCTCAAATCATCCATCAGTGTGGATCTGAGTTAGTCCATAAAATCCTTAGCATACCAGAGAATCTGTATGAATATACAGCACTGGCAGGTAAATAAACATCATCCGGCCTTAAATGCATTTCTTATTCTACTTCCTACAGATTCATGCCATTTGTATTGATTTTTGCCAGACAAAGTAATAACCACAGCATAATATTGCTCTTCAGCAAACAACTTTTTTTCATTTACAAGAGTCTGAAATATTTTTCCTAGTGACTTAAAGTGTTTACACAACGAAAATGAATCCATTTTGTCAGATCGTTAGTCATGCAGAATGTTGGATACATAGGGCTGGCAATGAGAGAGGTTTTGTCCATAAAAGTCTTCAAACTGGCTCAGACAGTGGAATTTAAACTCATGCTTAAATGTTGGAAAAAACAGGAGTGGTTTAGCAGGGTTGTGAAAGATAAGTATTTCAAAAATTGCAGAACTGAGTAGACCATTCTGCTAACTACTTCCTATCTTCCAAAAGTAGCAAGACTTGGCCTCCTGAATGATCAAATTGACACTATGTCTGTGGTGCAACCACTATTTTTTTTAAATCTTTAAAATAATTTTTATTTTAAAAAGTTTAGAAGAATGTGACAATTTTAACAATTTAAATTAATTAAAATTTTAAATAGACATAAACTGTGTATTTAACTTAATAGCCCATTAAAATAGTTTAAACATTTACGTTCATATAGGACCTAAAATAGTCTCAAATTATATCCAGCATTAATATACTGCTGTTCGCAAGCCTGCATATCACCATCACTGCTTCGAAAAATTCATTTTGTTACCTCTTTTCCTCTATATTCCTATTTTTCCACGGACACACAATTTTATATGCATTTGCATGTTATCTTTGTGCAGAGACCCAGGGATTTTTTTTTTCCTTTTTTCTTTTTTGCATTTTGAAAATCACATGATAACTCTAAAACTATGTGTGATACTGTTTTTATCTGAGTTCGTTCTCTTATATATTTAGGAGCAGATTTTATGCTTACTAGGGCTGATTTTTGTATTTGATCTGAACACAATAATCTTCAATTCTGCTTATAAGTATACAGAATTTTCCCTAATTAAGGAAATCTTTCCATGCTGTTCAATTGTCCTAGCAAATTTGAAGTTTTTTCCTCTACCAAATCCACTAGAGCAGCAGATCTGTGAGGATCAAAGGGGTGTAGCAAATCTTCTGTGATCTGCAGTAGCTAGACTCTGGATGTCAATATGGCTCAAAGTCTGGAAAATCATAGCGAAAGGATATTGATTTAATGTCATCTTTGTAGGCATACCCTTATAGCAGATGTGCAAAGACCAGATGCCAGATACGAATTCCCCACTGTTTTAGGGGTTTAAACTTTAATAACAAGTAGAACTGTTAATCGCATAACTTCAACCACTTAATGGCATATATGCAGAAAAGGAGAGTTACATATTTAATTCCTAATCCTCTCAGATGCTTAAATTATTTCAGTTTATAGAACAGGCCTTGCTTGTATCAAACAAGATCAGAGAAGAAAGTGATATGCAATTAATAAATTAAAAATGCATTGCCACTGATGCATTTCTCTTGGAAGACAGGCATTAGCTTACAGGTATTTGTCTGTCCTTCCGTTTAACCGCTTTACAGTTGAACTAAGAAACAGACGCTGAGCTTCACTGTTGTCTTGTTTTTTAAGAATATCAGATTCAACATTATCTCGTTAATGTTGAAAATGCTCTGAAGTGATCAAATATCAGGCAAAGTGTCCTAGAAGCAGACACACCCATGCGCTTGCATTGCTGCTGCTAGGCAACAAGAACAAAAATCCCAGCATAGGTCAATTCTCATTTGAAGAACTGATGTTAATTTCATTCTTGTTTTGAAAAGAGAAAGGAAATTAATGCAAAGGGAAAAAAACAGGAGGCTCTTTTTTTCTTCTTTTACTACCTTTCTGATAACAAAGTATGACTTTTATTAACAACCATTGTGAGTGAAAAGGTATAAAGATTTGCTTCTATTATTAGCCACATGGAACAGGAGTTCACATGTTGATGAGTACAGTGAAGTCTAAATCAGTGCCCAGACTGAAATATTCCTATTGATGATAAAATTGTGACCTTATTAATCAGTGTGCATTTCCCCGTTTTTGGTTTGGATTCTCAAGTTGTTCCTCTGATCAGCAAAGTAAGCCTTTGTGTACAAACCTTGGTTACCTCTTGATGAGAGGAGATGACCCGTTCTCTGAAGAAATACAAGTGTAAACTTCCTCCAAAGAGTTTAATGACTGTTTCAAGTAAATCAAAGCTTATGTAGAAGTTTAAATGCAAAGAAAAAGAGAAAGCAAATGCGCAATATAAAATATAAGAAGGCAGCAATCACCAACCACATTGTTCTAAGGCTCGTTTCTCCCATACTCAGATTATTATTTTATGAACGATCTCACATGCTGATATAAGCAAAATACTTTCAGTTTTTTGAGTTTCAGTCACAAGCTGTGTCTTAATGTAAAGGCCCCTGCCCTTCAGTAATGCCTACTTAGGTTTATAAGCTTTCTGCCCTATGTATTTTTCAAAGCAACTGCCACAGATTCCGTATTTGGAGTTCTAATATCTGCTTGGTTTCTGTCATAAATTGATCCTCTGTAAAACAAGCACATGTAGTATTCTATAGCACTGGCATGGTACATAAAGGCTGTGAGAGTTGTTTTGCTGTTAGACTGCAGAAAACCATAAGTAACAAAATGCTACAGGCCTTGCAGATAAATGTCTGTTTTGCCACTGCAGAGCAGACAGCAAAATAACTAACACCTGGCAACTGCCTGAATATCAAAAGCTAATGGATACCCCCTGGTTGCTGATAAATTCAAAGACAGATTAGACTCTATCTGGTAGTTTTTAAAAGATGAGTGAGAAAAAAATTCTTCTGATGTACATTATTCTAAAATATTTTGGTATCAAATTAATTTTAGGCAAGATAATTGTAGTAGCAAGGTCAGTGTTCTGTGAGTACAACTTGCATTTCAGGTACCTGTCTGGAAGAAAATACGTCAACTATCATATGAAAGTAATCTGGCCTTTGAGAAAAGATGCTGTAAAGAAATTTGCTTCCAAAACTATACGCTATATCAGAACCTGATAGGTTTGCTTCTGATGGGACTGGGCCAAATTTGTTTCTTGCCTTGACTTCATGGTCAGCAGCAACTAAGAGAAATGTGCCCAACGTATTCCATTTGGGATTACAAGGAACATCCTTAAAGCAACTTGGAAGCACACTTACAACTAATGAAGAGATGCATCTGGACTTAACCTTACTGGCCTACTGACCCTTATATCTTAGTTGGGTGATATCCAAGAGATCTGAAGTAGAAAAAAAGCCTAAACACTAGTGAAAAGTGTTGTGAGGAGGGAGGAGGACAAGAGTATTTTTTCATTAGCATGAAACAAAATGAAGAAAAGAGAAATGCCAAGTAAAAAAGTACATGATTATCGTGTGAGTCATTGTCTGAGACCAAGGAAGAGCAGACAGTTCTCACCAACTTGGACAAGAGAGGCAGAGGCAAAGGCAAAGGTGATGTAATCACAAATGCCCATTAATAATATCTCAATTACAGTCCTTTATTTCTTGTAATAAATTAGACCCGTTCACCTATCTTCAAATCACAATATGATTTAATGGAATTATCTTTTTTGTGGAAAATGCAATGGATATGTGTGTTCCTGGAAAATGAAGATTAGTTTTACTACTCTGATGCCCTAAAGGCACAATCTACTTCACCCGTGTGATTCAGTAAGATTTCCACATTACACTGTCAACGTACACTTGATTTTCTATACTATGGCACATCTAAACTTTTTCCTAGTGTAACAGAACACTGCTTCTATTTGAACTGTTTTTTATAACTCATGCAATCTCCAAAATGAGCATCCATTTGTATTTTAATGTATAAGGATGTGTTAAGGTCTTCCTGGTACAAGATGTTGCTTTTTTCAGTATATCCAATTTGCTATCTAATCTACATATATAGCTCCCATTGGCACAAGAATCTAAAAAGACCTCAAAATTACAGTGTTACTGCTTTATAAACCCTTCTGTGTGAGAAAGCAATGCCTTCACCACATTTAACAGATAGAGGACTGAGATTCAAAGCATTGGAAATGAAAGGAGCTGAATTCCTGTTAAAATCAGAGGAATACTGGTAGTTTGAAGATCTTCACTGGAGAGAGTTGTGGCAAGATTCACAAAGGATTATAGACGCGGTGACATTCAACATCCAAAGTGAATGGTAGTTACCTGACTGAAGAGGCACCTGGACAACTAGAGGCTCCAACATCACTCCCAGGGTTTGTTGTTTGACTTTCGTGAAGTTAAGGGGGAAAAAAAACCAAAACAGAATGGGAGACCAGCTGGCAAGATTTTTGTTTGTCTGGAAAAAAAGTAGATATCTGAAAATTATCTGAGTATCTTTGGGAACCTTCAGTAACATTCTGTTGTCAAGTCACAATGTGGGTGCTGTACAGACAGCATGTGCAGTTAATAAGATATCTATGTTGGTCTGACAAATTCAAATTAATAAAATAGATAATCTCATGACATCTGAGATGAACTAAGGGTCTCTAAAGTTTTCCTGTTATAAAGTGATCTGATTTCTGTTGAGTCATGATTGAGAAGGAAAATACGTGATTATCAAAATATTATTTACAGCCTGAGTGGAGAAAAGTCTACTTTTATAGGCTTTTTTGCTATTACTGCACTAGTACTGCTCAAAAAATTAATGTTATTCCCATGAGCTAAACAAATCCAATGAAAACCTAAGTTTTTTTTTCTTTCTCAGCTACACTGAGAAAGAAACATAAGGTATTGCTGTGCTGTGGGGATTTTTCCTACCTTATTTTTAATTCATCAAGAACTTAATGTACAGATGACCTTTCCATCCTCTGAAGGGAAACAAGGATGAGTGATATAAGGAGGTGTCTCCAGCCTACCTCAGGCCACAGTTAGAAGAGCCTGATGGTCTGACCCATGTAGACTTCCTCCTGAGATATCTGCCAAATATGTCAGGCTTATATGAAGTAATTAGGAAGGGAACAGGAGATGAATGAGCTGACAAAGGCTAGTGCTGACCCAAGGTAAGACTCTGCTATGCCTAGGAGAAATGGCTTTCAGTACTTTGAGAACTACTGTGTTCCTGAAAGGGAGAGAAAGCTCATCAAAACTTCTCAGCAGGGTGGAAATCTCAGTCACAAGTTCACCATCTCAAAAGTCAAATTCAACCTCTTTGTCTGAGAAGATACTGCTCAGATGTCACACTAAAGAACCTGAATATCAGCTGGCAATTAATCCATTCTCCACTTGGATGTGGAAACTATTTAATGACAAAGAACTAGGGAATGATTCATCAGGTTCCTTGAAGAGGAAGGAAGACATAGAAGGGGGTTGGATATATGTGTCCTTGTCCCTTTGGATCTGATTCACTTTAAATCACAGGTTCTATAAGACAATTGCCCCACCAAGGTTGCTGACCAGAAAGGAAGCCACAGCTAGTTAGCGAAAGACACGTAGAAAGAACTCTCGAGACTTTATTATTGCTGTTGTGTAGACAAATAAAGCTCTGTTTTCACAAGAGGCTTGCTTTGTTTCCTGCTCCTGCTAGTTTTAACTCTTTGGACACAATTCCCACAGTGGCATACACTATGGAAATTCCTTTTCTAAGAGACATTTACGAACACTCCAGCACCATTAATATTCATTCTTATGGACAGAGACTGTCATGAAAAAAGTAAATGAGGTAGTAAACAGTACAGAATTTGTTCATTTACTCAAAGTTATTGATCATTGTCAGATGACAAATTCATCCAGACAATTGTGGATAGGATGCACTTCAGGTAACATTAGACAGAAAAAATTAGGTATGCATTGTAAGATAAGCTCTCTAGGTATCTTCCAAGGTCAACAAAGATGGTTATTCTTAGACTGCACAAGTATTTTAGATTGCACACTTCATGCTTTGATGAACAAAATGAGACAAGAAGAATCCCACACTGAATCAGGAGAAAAACAATATCACGCTAACAAATGTCACTTTCAGTCAGAGCTTCAGTATTAACAACAGTGCATAGTCTAAAAAGACGTATATCCCCTATTTGCATGACTGTTTTATATTGCTAAGAATCCAAAACTCAGTAATATGTTCCCTCTTTATTTTCAGACTATGATGACAACAGTGATGTAAAGCAAACAAATATACATCAGTCATTGCATGGGGTGGAGGAAGTTTTCCTTCAGCTTCGGACTTCAAGTAGCGACACATGTCCAGAAAAATAGGAGAATCTTGTGCAATCCCCAGGACTGCAGATATACACTGCTTTGACAGTACCTCTTGTAGCACCAAAGCACTTGCTTTAGCATTGTTCTTCCCATTCGCATAGGTACCCAAGAAAGAGAAGGGAATCTCTGTGACTTGTTCCTATATGACTTTTTGGCTCAATGTCTATGTGTTGCCCAGTGATGTATGCATAGTTATATACTTGTTAAAACTATTTGTCTGCTGCATGTTGTCTTTACACACTCGTGTTTCCTGTACAGTGTAGCTCCCGTAGCTGATTTAATGAAATAAGCTGCACGTCATTCTGAGTGATTATAAGAGTTGATTGAGCTAAAAACCTGTAAAAAGTGTAGTATCGAGAAAATATTTCAATTAGTATGTCATAGAAGAATGTACATGTTTCTGCTGTATAAATATCCTTTTAACCTAAAAATATTACTCTACAAGCAGATATGCTTCAAGTAGAAGGTCTGGGAAGACATCACTTCACTTTAGAAACAACTTTTAAGCACTCAGGTTAAGAAGAAACACATATACAGGGACATCACAATTTAAACAGGTGTCTGAAGTGGTATCTGTCCTGTTTTCCTAAATATAGTATTTAACAGATTTTATGGGAAATTTTGTTTTTATTCCCGAGAAATTTCAAAACCCACTTGTTATTCTTGCTTTTTGAAGCAGGAAAAAACCCTGAAAATTACACAGAAATATTTTTAATGTCTGTCTGGAATAGTTTAGGCAGTTCAATTTGGAATTATAGGTTCATTTCATATTTTCAACGTGAGTCAGCAATGTGCCTCTGTCTAATTATGTATTAGCAAGAGTGTAGCCATCAGGCCAAGGAAACTGATTACTCCTCTCTACTTAGCACTCATGAGACCTCATCAAGTCTTGTGTCCAGTTTCAGGCTTTGCAGTAAAAAAAGGGCATGGATAGATTGGAGAAAGTCTAGCAGAGGGGCATTAAGATAATTAGGGGGTTGGAGCTTGTGGCGTACAAGGACAAGCTGAGAGAACAAGGTCTGTTCAGTCTAAGAAACAGGAGATTCGAGGAATATATTATTGCAGTTTGCGTTTCCCTAAAGGGAAGGTATAGAGAAGACAGAGGTCAGAAGGATACAGTAGAAGAATGTGAGACAACACAACTTG
>KZ506130.1:163965-250444 GCA_002844005.1 Limosa lapponica baueri
TTCTCCCGAGCCCTCCTCTTGTTACTAATATATTTATGGAAATTCTTTTTATTGTTTTTAACATCCAAGCCCAGGTTAATTTCTAGTTGGGCTTTAGCCTTTCTAATCTTTTCCCTACATAGTCTTACAAGACCTTTGTAATCTTCCCGAGTGGCCTTCCCCTTTATCCAAAGGCCATAAACTCTCCTTTTTTCCCTCAGTTGTGACCATATCTCTTTGTTCAGCTAGGCCGGCCTTTTGGTCTGACAGCCCACTTTACAGCACACAGGGACAGCCTGCTCCTGCGCTTTTAAGACTTCCTCCTTGAAAAACGTCCAGCCTTCCTTGACTCCTTTGCCATTCATGGCTGCCTCCCAGGGGACTCTGTCAAGCAGGCTTTTGAAAAGACCAAAGTCTGCCCTCCAGAAGTCCATGGTGGCAGTCCTGCTGGCTCCCCTCCTTGCTTCCCTGAGAATTGAGAACTTTATCATTTCATGGTCACTTTGCCCAAGATGGCATCCAACCGTCACATCTTCCTTAAGTCCTTCTCTATTCACAAACAGCAGATCCAGCAGTGCTCCCTCCCTAGTCAGCTCCCTCACCAGCTGTGTCAGGAAGTTATCCCCGACACACTCCGGGAATCTCCTAGACTGTTCCTTCTCAGCCGTATTTTGTGCCCAGTTGATATCTGGTAGGTTGAAGTCTCCCACCAGGACAAGGGCAAGCAACCTTGAGACCTCTCCCAGCTGCTTATAGAATATTTCATCTACCTCTGCATCCTGATTGGGAGGTCTGTAACAGACTCCCACCACGATATCAGCCTTGCTGGCCCTCCCCCTGATTCTTACCCATAGGCACTATTACCCTCAATTAGTTCTCGGCATTTGTAACCCTCCCTAACCTCCTTTCTACAAAGAAGAAATTTTTTATGAGGATGGTGAGACACAGGAACAGGCTGCCCAGGGAAGTTGTGAATGCATCATTGGAAGTGTTAAAGGTCAGGTTGAATGGGGCTTTGAGCAACCTGGTCTAGTCAAAGATGTTTCTGTCCATGGGAGAGGGGTTGGACTAGATGATCTTTAAAAGGTCCCTTCCAACCTAAACCTTTCTATTATCCTATGATTCTGTGAATAAGCATAGCTGCAGCTGGGTGGGATGGAGTTTCCCAGGTGACAAAAAATTATGTAAAATACTAGTCACAGATGTTGATGTAAGAAATTTTAGTCTCTTATTAGAATAAACTTAAAGTATGGATTGACTGATACGTCAGTCAAAGGAGACTTCATTATAGCTATAACATGTCAGATATTTAAATAAGCCAGGCATTTTCTCAGTTTAGAAGTGTTTTAACTTCTAATAGTTTTATATTATAGTATGCAAATGGAAGACCTAAAAGTATATCATGAAATTATTTCACCAAATAAGTAAAGATTAGTTTCATGTCTAAAACTGAGATATTGAAATCAGCAGTGTTATTAGCAAAGCAAAAACTATTGTCAGCTAGGACCAGAATGACATCCACATTCTTCATATAAATGCTAAACAATGAGGCAGAGAGTATTCAAATGTCCACTTGGCACTTTCATGCACCATTGCCCATTTGTTACTTCGTATGAAAAATATTAGGCACATTTTTTTTTCTTCATTTATTCCAGCACAGTTCCCCTGAAGTAAATGCATTTGTACAGACGTAACTCAGATGAGCATTAAGGAAATATGTAAATCTAAATATGCATCGTCCAACTGAGATCACCATACTGAGATCGTCAGAGATATGTTGGACAACAGCATTAGCTAAGATTTTAATTTAAAAGTACCCTAACAGATTGAAATAACTAGTAGTTTGATAAATAATACTCTATGCTAATTGGTCATATTTTCAAAGCAAGAAGAAAGTAATCTGTGGCCAAATAAGCAATCTAAAGCATGCTAATATTACAGCAGATTATACAAACCACAATACAACTGTCATTTAAAGTTTCATCAGTAAAGGAAACTACAAAAAGTTTGTTTCTAAAAAACCAACAAATTATCTGACTAGTCCAGGCAAAAACATTTAAAGAGGAAAAACAAGAACATTAAGCTTTAGTATTCAAGCAGACAAAGCAGTACTGACGCCTTTGGGAAAATTCTCTAAATAGCCCTGAGACTGGACCCTACAGGAGTTAAGCCAAGCTTAACAAAAATAACTAACATGAAAAAAAATGCCAGGATTCATCTTGGATTTATATTAATTAACCACTTCACGCACACTGAAGACAGAAAAGTAAAATGTTTTTTATCTATTACAGTGAGCAGCCTTGAATCACAAGCAGTACTGCATAGGGTTGCAGAGACACTGTAGTAAATCAAGGCAGCTTGATATCATAAAAACGTAGAGGTGTATTTATAGCCTTGCTGAAAGTTTCTCTTTTTATGAGGTAAATTGCATGAATCCTGTGAGACAGTTCTTGCTTAATTTAAAATAATAGATATTTAAGGTGGAGGGGGCAGGAAATCCCAACATTAAGTCATGCAGTCAGTGTCAATGTCAGCACATGATTGCTTTCTGCAATACATTCTCCAGAGTTTAGGCTCCAATGCTGGGTCGCTTACTGTTTCCCTGTAAAGATTATTGCTCAGAATAATAGATCTTACATATAGAAAATATTTTCTGGAATTCATTTAGCTGCTTTCTTTCCATTGCTTCAGGCCTGATTCTCTTTTTTTTTTATAAAAGGAACCTAAACTCTTCCTGGATTGTCTAAAGACACGTTGAGTGACCTTGAATAACTCTGGCAGTTGCCAGTAACTGTTTAAGCCTTCCTCAGCTATAAAGAGGGGTAACTTTCTTTTTCTCTTTCTCAGGTTGATGTCATAAGGTTTAATTCATTATAAAGATGTTTGTGTACCAAATGCTCTGGAAACAGTGCTATTAATTACTGTCTGGCATGGTGATTCTGATATCCTTTTTGCCAGCCTTAATAATCCCTTCCATTTTTTCATGTTTATACTGCTAAAGTACTTGGAGACTGTTGCCTTTTCCTGCTAGGTTATCTGGCCAAGATAAAACATTTGGCTCCTTCAACCACTCCCTATAAGCCAGTCACTCTACCCCTTTTATATTCTTTCCAACTCCCAATCTTTATTTGGCATCTGAGAGCACAGAGTAGGGATTCAGAGGTTTGCTTTTATACATGCTTGAAAACACGTTCTGCCTTTATATTCAAGCTTTATTCAACCATGAATTTCAGACGTTACAACAAATCTATCTTTAACTGTCAAACCACGTTATAATTCAGGTGGGATGAAAGATTCACACTAAGTCTGTGGCAATCGATGATTTCATGTTTGAACCATGCACTTCAAGACATATTCAGTCTTCTTGTTGACCTTACCAAACTATGCAAGTGATGCTTACCAACCTACTCTCTCCTTCAAGCTGAGCTGCTAAGGCAAATACAGAATTCCAAGAAGCACAAAACCAGAGGTTTATATTTCATTTCCAAGGATATTACCTGCTTTACCTACCCACTAAAACCAAACATTCTTTCTTTCTCTGTTTCTTTTAATTCCAGGGTAAAAGCGATGAGCTAATGTGCTAGGTGATTTCATTGGGCATGTGTCAAGTTACACAAGCAAAGTGTGTCCTTATTCCTACTGATGTGTACCCTTGACAGGCATCAAAGGAAGAGCTCTGGCGCTATTGCCAAAATGGATACATAACTGAATGAGCAGTACATGGGCCCTGCAAGAGAAAGGAAAGGTAATTTGGGTTAGAGAATGGATGTCAAGAGACTAAATGCTTCCCTTCTGGTTTCGCACTGTAAGGTGGTTCAAACACCTTGTCAATTAACATTAGTAGAGACTGATGAACTTTAGGTAATCTGTTCACTTCGGAAGAGCTAACAAATGCAATAAAAGGAGATGGATCCATCACCACCAAGTGCTTAGAGCAGTAGTCTGCCTTGCACATTTCTTTGTGAACAAAATTAACTCCTCACTAATTTTTGCAACTTAAATCAAGTGTCAAGCAACCTCAGCAGAGGAAAAAGATTGGAAGCCTCTGGTCAACAAATCTGAGGTGAAGCATTTGCCTAAATACAGTCATCTAGTGACATTTGAGATGCCCTGGGGCAATCAAGCTGGCTGGCTGCGTCCAGTCCAGGAGGCAAAGGTCCCACAAAGTCCTGTGACAGATGTACCAGCCCCGTTTGGATGCATCAGATACCATGCAGCATTTTAAATGTCACTAGATGATGATGTGCAGGCAATTGAATCATCAAATGGATGGAAAACAGAACTGCAAATGGGCTTGAAGCCTGTGAATATTCATGTTGCACAGAGGAATGCACATTTTGTTCATTTAGCACTCCTACTGCAGACAGGGGCAACGTTCCCATTGATTAAACTGGAGGAAAATCTTGCCCTTAGCTGTGCTATGAGTATTTAATCAAACAAATTGGACAACAGTGAACACCTTTGTACCTTTTGATCCACTCAGGAAAGATCTTCAGTGAAGGCAGCTTCCATTTTCTGTGAACTAGTAAAAGGAGGCTGGCTTCCTACCAAATCTATTTATCTTGCTAATCTCTTTTTTCCTCGTCAGCTCATGGTATTCCCTACTTTTACCCTTTTAATCAGTTTTACTGGCCCCAAAGCTAAAAGGCGCTACCTACTATGGATATTCAATCCCATTTTCCTTAGCTGACCACCAGAAAAAATGGCAAAAAACTTTATACACCTCCTGATTTTATCCTTTCCTGATGGTTCTGGTTAAGAAAACCCTAATATTTGGGAGCAATGCTTGTGTAAAATTCTGTTTGCTTCTGGAATCCTGAAGAGTAAATTTGGACATTGCATTTGGAGAAAGCAAAGATGGTGAACAAAGGGAAGAGGAAGAAATTATTGTCTTTCTTTTTAAGGACTGCAGTGGAACAAATTAGAAACAGTTTGGAAATATAGAGGTATTTCAGCAGCTAACACTGATAAATGGCACTCAGAGTCAAAACCAATCAAAGACGGCCAGCAATGTTTAAATTGCGGTTGTGCTGACCTTTACTTTGATGTGTTATGCTCTGATGACTTTGTGGAGGAAGGGCATCTGAGACAGAATTTTCAGCAGGTTCACTGATTCATATTTGTTTGCTGGGCTGATATATTACTGGCTATATAGTTTAGTGCCACAAGTATGATTATTAGCAGCAAGAACAAGAGGGTGACCACACAAAGAGTGGCAAATCATTATTTATCTTGAGGCTTAGCAAAATAAAATGCTAGACATTTTTTTTCAGCCTTCGCTTAGACGATCCTTATTTTGACCAGTGTCTCCTTTCATTATGAAGACACAAAGCACAGAGATTATTTGCTTTTCATGGGACAAAGCCGTTGCTCATGTCTTAGACCAAAATGACAGCATATAGAGGGATGAGCAATGACATTATGGAGACTGTCTGATGGAACTGGCAGTACCCACCACGTGTTGAACATGCATCAGCTGTCAGTGCCTGACAGTGGATAATCAGTGGGTTATTTTATTATCATTACTCAAATTTGCCTTAGTCACTTTCCAATCTTTTGTTATTGGAAATGTATTCTGTAAATTTTTCTTAACCTTCTGAGCCTTTAAAACATAGCACAGAAACCTGAAGAAGGAGGGACACAGAACTAAGAGCAGAGGAAGAATTTTGTTTGAATTCCTTTAACAGATGGAAATGCTGAACTCTAAAGCTAAAGCAGTTGAAATCTTTCTATTGTAAAACCTTGTTTATGGGATACACGGTCAAATAAACCTATAACTGAATGAACAACCAATCCTGAAACTTCCAACCTGGCAAAATTCTGTCTATTGTAGTCCAAATTCCAGATTTTGGAACCAGTCTTAATTATGTCTGTGCCATTTTGAATTCCATGGAATAATTTAGGAAATTTACAGTAAATTTAACACTGCATACTAGATTGAATCCATAAATACAGTCACTCCTACAGTAGTCTCTTTGTTTACAACAGAGAGTTTAATCCATATTAAATTGCATACGTGGGTTAAAGCCCAAATAATTTCTGGATGCTTTTCCATTTTTTTCTAATAAAAACCCCAATTGATCAAATCATTTTACCAGCATCTGGAATTTATTTGCCTATGACAGAATTAAAATGGCAAAATATAAGATGTATTTTGTCAAAAAGCTGAACCATATATGAGCACCAATGTTAAAGACAAATTCCAGGGAGAACTGTCATAAGCCTAAGGGAAAATTCACATTTTCCAAATTAAACTCCCTTAATTGTCTAACAGAAGTGCATTTCAGAGCTTCTGTAGCTACAGTCTTAAAATCATATGCAAGTACTAGAAAGAATAAAAAGGTCTTCAGAGGGAGATGCAGAACACAAAGACAGATGTCTAAAGTTAGGCAGTGCAAATGTTTCTCACAGTATTTCTCTTTTTTTAACATATTTTCATTTTCTGAACCTGGCAGAATTTAGAATAACCTCACAGCGAGGACTCCAATAAGTAGAGCAAAATATGATAATTATAGTCTCACTGTGTCACTACGGTCGAGTAAGTACCAGAAGAACTCAGTATGCAATACTTGCCCCCATCATCTCCCCCAGAGAGCTGTTGGTTGGAGCCCCAGCAGACCTGGACCAACACAAGAGTGAGATTCTCTGTGCTGAAGAGACACCTGCTTCCTCCGAGGCGTGGGAATGTCTTTGCATTTTGGTGTGGAATCTGGCCGAAACTATAACTGTGGTGATCAGGAAAGGTAAGCACAAAGCAGCATCACTCCAACAAAAAACGTTTCCTTGATCATTTGTAAAGAGACAGTACAACCATTTAGAAAATATAAAATGAAAACTGACATTTACTGGAGTCAAGTTGTCCTCTTGTAATTCAAAATTGCAACACTGATACTCACTATGTGCAGGAATATCATTACACAGAAATGTAAGATACCACAAATGCAGGATTTTTGTAGGGCTCGTTTTCTCAGAATTTCTCCAAAAAGTTAGGATGAGGTTCTGCCCTTTAATTTGGGCTGCGCAAATTGCGTGTGGTGTGAATACAATAACTGCTAGAGATCCTTGTCTAAAACTCTAGAAGCAAATCAAACCCAAATCTTTTTACGGTTACAGTGTGGCTAACGGTACCGCAGAGGACAAAGTTAAGGTGGCTGAGAAAAGGAAAAGGGATATAAACTTAGCAGAAGCATTTAATCCTTTGTGTGCAGTACCATTCCTAGTCAGATTTAACCCGGAGAATTAATACAGTTTTGGCTTCCAGCCCTTTTTTTTCCTGGGTTAAACTTAGTCGGGATAGTCAAAAGCTATGATGTGAACCAAACACTGAAGATCCTATTTGAGAACCAGAAACACATATACCTGCGGCAGGATTATTTGTGATCAGCTCATAAAAAATCTATCCACAAATACAGTAATCCTAACCCAAGTATTTGTAGTCTGATCATGGATTTTGCCTCAATGTAAAACCAATGTTCAAAGAGTAAAATACATTCTGCAAATCCACTTTCACTCTGTAACCAGCGTCACATGGATTTTTAAAGAGCTGGTTCAACTGACCTATTCATCTATTAGCTGAAAACATTTTTAGGATAAGAAAATTCCCTTCTCAAAAGTGTCTCCACCTTTCCTATCTTTCCTATTTTTTCTTTGTTGTTGTTGTTTTTTCTTTAGCACAAGGTTGTTTTACAAAATAATAAGTAGATGAAGTTATTTTTTTTGTTTCCTTGTTGTCCAAGAAGGCCAAGAAGGCATTTTTATTTGATCAGCTGTTTACATCAGTAGTGTGCAGTTTCAGATCTGAGAGTTTCTATAATCACATGAAATGAAGGCCTCTATTCCAACTACCTGAGCTTCAAGTAGCATCCCATCCCAACCAAGTTTCATTTTGTGTCACAAATGGAACAAGACAACAGCAGCAAGTAGTTTTTCTGAAGTGGAAAAAAACAACCTGTAAAAATATTCTTATAATATTGAGTACATATCCTTTCATATTTTCTGCATTTTCTTATCTCATGATATTATGAATGTATTTCACTCTTTCTCTTATAGCAGATAAATGGAATGAAAGGTAATATTTAAAACAAATAGAAAATGCTTTGTCTCCCTATCTAGAAAGAAATACCAAAACTTCCTTATCACTATAAATTTGGCATAAAGTCGGAAGATAGAAAAAAAATTTTACAAGTCTGTCATGTGTCATTAACATTTTGCGTAATATTTTTATCTGCTCCTTAGAGAACTGCAGATAAGGGACAATTGTATTTAAAGCAAAGACTTTACAGGTCAACAGTTTTGAATTTAATTTTTCTTTATTTGTTCCCACAAATCTATTTATTTTTGGAATAAGCATTGGAAAATTAAACCCAGAGTACTTCATCCTATTCCTCACTATCTTAGCCTGCAACACAGGACATTCTTTTCATGTGCAATATTAAGATGGTCCTACTTAATCTGTAGGTCAGGTCCTTAATCGGGTTTTAAAAGGCACGTTGCTGTATTTGCATAATGCACATCACTAAGCTGTAACTAATGGGGCAAGCTGAGCTAGGGACCTCAGGGGTTTTTTTGGATCCAAACTTTTCTTATTTTTGCCTTCTCTGCAATTTTAAAAAAAACCTCATTTACAACAGCATTTTTAAGAAAAACGAAAGTTGCAAAACTGACAAAATAACTGCATTTTGCTGCTTTTGCTTTTAAAGAAGGATATTTTTTTCTGTATTCCTGATGCAATTTTGTAGATTCAACTGTTGAAGAAATCAATTTTCTACAGGGATGGCAATACCTTTCAATAAGAAATGAAACCTCTATATCTTTTTGCTCAGCACTTGCTTCATGCTATTTCATTTTGCACAGTTTACTGGGACAGCCAACATTTCCTTGGCCATGGCTGCTAGAGGTACGTACAATTCATAATACAACAGAGATTAGCTTCAGAACATTACCACCACATAGAAAAGTAAATCAAAAGAAAAACATCCTACTCATTTTGCCTTGAAAGCCCTGGCTCACTCTTTGCCCCAGCAGAGCTGGAAGGCGCGAGGCTTCCCTTTTTCCCTTGAAACCTTCTCTGCAGAGCAGAGGGCAGAATGGCTGATTGATGGCTTGCTGCTGGACGGAAGGAAGGACAACACCACGGACAGGAAGGCTGCAGTCCCTAATCTAAATCCAGCTCCTAATTTCAGAAGTAAAGCATGGTGCAGAGGAAAAAAAAACAAAACAAAACAAAACAAAACAAAATACAACAAACCCTCCCAAAAAAACCCCAAAAAACAACCTCAAAAAACCGAACCACCACCCCCCCCACCAAAAAAAAAAAAAAGAAAAAGAAAAGGTAAAAAGTGTAGGAGGCAAGTCTGGTCTCTTCCCGTGCTCTTTTGCTTCGGTGCCGTGATCTTTCATCCCTCCCTGTCTTTCCAGTGGCACAGCTGCAACTGAGGGGAAGGAGGGGTAAGTCTTCCCTTGTCACAGTTTTCTATATCTTGTTGGGTGGTGAGGCTCTCAGAAGAGGCAAAGGACATTCTCAGGCCAAGAGGGGGTGAAGCTATGTGCCCCCTCTCCCCTGTTTTTCCTATATCTTCTATGCAGAAGGCAAGTGGTGGCATCACCAGGAGACACAGGTGCCCAGCATCAAGCAGGGCTTCTTCACTGCAGGGGACAGCATCTTCTCGATGCTCAGAGTCAGAGTTTGAGGTTCACCCCCCAGGATAAGTATTTCCTCTAACTAGCTGCTGTAATTGTGTCACCGTTAGGAGGAGCTCGGGCCCCCCCCGTGAGGAGCACAGGGCACGTAGGCTCCTTGCCTGAGATGCTGGATTGCACTGTGACAGCCATTTACACCAGGGATCAGTTCTACAGCTCTGAAAGTATTTTCTGAGCTATATTCTTAATGCTTCCATTTTCTCACTGCAAAATAGAAAGCATAACTTCCAGTATATTTGGATTATTTCCAACAGCACTTAGGAAAAGAAAGAAATAGGTCTTCAAGGTGAGCTGCTGTGATAGCTTTCATAAGGAAACAATTACTCTCTTATTTGTTTTAGAGGGTCTAGTCGTGATTTATAGTAAAATTCTTTTAAAATCTCCACCTTTACTTCCCATGAAAATAAATGTTTATGACGTTACCTGGAAAAAGATGAAATGCAGACAGTAATACTTAAAAAACAATGACTATATTATGTCTTGCAATTCAGCAGCTGTTTTTGAACATGCAGAGAGTGGTTGCAAGCACGGCTCAGGGGAACTTTGTCACCCTGCATTTCAAGTGATGTAATTGTTCTCTTGAACACAGGCAATAAGAATTCAGGTCACCCTTCTGGCCCTGAACCAGCTAACGTAGAGTCTGGCTTACCATCCAGACCAAGGAGCTATAAGAGTTTGCTGCCTCCTTTTGTTGGATATCACAGCTCCCACTGCAGAGCTGGCTGAATAAGCCTCTGTTCAAACCTGATTTGCCACAACCCATAACTCGCTGTATTTATAGAGACCATCCCTGAGTTCAGTTTATTTGCAAGCACCAGGATGGGGGGCCTGGACCTTGATTGACAGTTCCCTGATGGAGTTAGCTGAGGCAGTTGAAGGAGTTACTTCCCCTGGATGAGGACAGCAAAAACCGAAGTCTATTGCAAGTAAATGTAGTAGAAACTACGAATCCAAACTACTTCTCCATACCAGGTCATATTTAGCTTGAAATACTTTAAAGAGCAAAATGAGCAAAAGGATTAAATAGTTCACCGGAAGCCTGGCCCCTGGAATACCATCTAAGAGAAGGTTTCATTTTTAATTCAGTTTGGCACTGATTTGCCCCAAATCTGTAAGTTGGCTTAGGACCCTAGCAACGGTCCTGCTGCACTACAAAACATGTATGTCTTGTTGTTTGGTGTTTACAGAAATTTAGTCAAGTTATTTCAAAATTACCACGTGCAGAGATGTTTGTGACTGTGCTTATCTGGATTTGAACCAAACGCCTGGTAACTGTGATGCTTAGAAAATACATGTGCAACAATAGTATATAAAAAATTAGTCTGCATATGACGTGCATGACATCACATTCCTGCGGAACTTCATACATCTAGGTGCAAGAAGGCTGTGGAATTTGCCCTGACTGTGGTTTCTCTGTGTTTGTAGCTACGCTTTGTTAACTGTGATCATTGCCTCTGATTAATCAAAGCTAACACTCCAAGGTGCTTTATAGAAAAACAATTTCTATCAATTTGGTATCACTGCAAATTGCACTCCAGGGCCCACATTCAGCTGAAGTGGGTTAAGAGTGGTCTAATTCAAGGGATTCTGTCAAAGCTTGGTATACTTCACTAGATTTATCTTTTAGGGTTTCTCTTCACCTTGGTTCTTATTACTTATCCTATTCAATCTCTCCTTTTCCAACTTTGTATTAAGTTCTTTTCAAGCTATCAGCAGATTCTAGAGGAGCTTTTGAGTGAAACCAACCAGAAAATTATTTACTTTGGTGTCCTCCTTTCCTCATTTCCAGGAATATACAGGAAAGAAAAAATATCTCCTCTGGTTACTGTGCAGGACAAGAATGCCATAATGCAAGATGTGTACATACTGCTTGCAATAATGTGAAGATTAGTTGCTTGCTAGGTTATGCACACACCATAAAGCATTTAATTTCACTAGTCAGGATTGCAGAGTACAAATAGTTATTGATAATTTGTGTCATTCTAGCTAACTGAATCTTATCTGAATAACAACAGGTATATTCCAAAATTGGTCTATTCTCTGGCCACAGCTGTAAACATTATTGTTCTTTGCATACTTCCAGTTAGTGGCCTTTACATCGTCTAAGACCTGCAGTATCTAATTTTCAGCTGTGAGGCAAAATGAATGTATGGAAGCTAAAAACATACAGGAGGTTCTGCGCCTCCTGTGATGGAGTCGACTTCACTTGGTAGGGCACCTGATCATAGACCAACAGATTACCTTCATACAGCATCTACAGCTGATCCTTATTCTGGCAGTCTGTATTCTTGTCTTTGGACTTTAAATAATATGATATATCACTTCCCTATAATGGGATAATGCATCATAATAGAAATCATGTCAGTACTTTTAGTGTTAACAATGACCAGCTGATACATTTTCTAATATGATGTATTTTCATCATATATAAAAGAGAACCATGTAGGACCATACTGCTCCAGATAAACTAATATCAGGGTAATAGTTTAGACCACAAAATACTTGCAGTCCCATCAATTAACACTGCCAAAAATAATCCTTTTTAACCACAGATGATCATTCCCTATGTCATGGAAAATGTGCTCAGCAACATCAATGATGTATGGTCATATAAACTCCCAAAACAGCTAAAAATAATACTATAGCTGCAATACAAATATACCACCAGAAGAGCTTTTGAGGATGGAAACAGACTGTGGACAAGGACTGAAAGATAATTTTTGTATGCATGTAATTCAAAAGAGCTTCCAAGGTTAAAAGCAGGTGGCAGGTTTCAAAATGTTTACTTGATGGATGCACTTAGAGCAGTGGATTCTTTGGGGCATGGATTACATATTGCAGTAAGATTAAATCTCTGTTGAGAAAACTACATTATTAGTCAAAATAATTTACAAAAAAATAAGGGAATTGTAAATCTGAAATTCGTACTTGCTCTGCGTATGTGTGTTTGACTATCTGTAAAGATTCGGGGGGTTATTTTTCATGTTTTTGCAGAGCTTTATGATTCAAACAGCAATCTTCATCTTCATATTGATAAATCAGAAAGCTATTTTCCCAAGATGTTAACATTTCATTTTTTTAAACATCTTGCAGCCTTCCAAATACTTTGTCATCAAAAGACCACCAAACAATTTGTGACTTGACATGCAGAGAAGTAGGATCTTGTACAGTAGCAATGCACAAGACAAGGCAAGAAAAGAAACAGGTCATAAGAAAGTATAGCAGTTTTCCCAGAAAATTTAGCTTAAAATAAAAAAAATAAAAAAAAAAACTTGACAAAATATTGTAACATCAAAACCCAGTTTTTCAAAAAATTTAAAATTGCAAAAGTTATTGCGAATTTTGCTGCTTTGGAAGAAGGAGTGTATCAAAAGTATTGAAAACCTGAACGGACACAGAAGATCACCAAGCAAGGGTCATTTCTTGTAAGCAGCCACTTGTACAGGAACTTAGGAAGGATAACTTCTAAGATGTGCTTGTTTCTTTCTCTCGATTTTGTACTGGAAGGAAACGTCACCTCAAGGCTTGCCCAGCTGTGACAATAGGAAATTTTGCTAAAAGCAACAAATCCTGCAGGTAACTGCGAGAGCCTTTGTGGCTTGACTTCTCTCCACAAGATGGAGTATATCCATGGGCTCAGCTCAGCATCTCAACTTGTGCCAGAAGATTTTTGCTCTGAGTTTTGAAAGTAGGTGCTCTCTGGGTCATATTGGCAGGTGAGTGGAGAAGGTGGTACCTCCTTTCTGTGTTAACTGAATAGGCATCTTAGGTTCTTAAATGCATGTTGCCAAAG
This sequence comes from Limosa lapponica baueri, assembly GCA_002844005.1. NCBI lineage: Eukaryota > Metazoa > Chordata > Aves > Charadriiformes > Scolopacidae > Limosa > Limosa lapponica. The sequence goes on from KZ506130.1 coordinate 177,437, forward strand.
TAATTGGTGTCTCATCTGTGTTATCTTGAATGGAATAAGTGACTAAGATGTGGCATCTCTTAAAACTGAAGATACAAAAGGTGATTTATCTGTTACCTCCTCCAGAAGAAATCCTCTAAAAATTAAAGCCAGAATGACAGGTTCCTTGTCACTCTTTCTCTTTGATGTAGTAAAAATAAGAAAGACATAGGTATTTGGAAAGGGTTAAATATCTGGGAATATATGAGGGGAATACCTAAAGCTCAACTTTAGTTTCATTGGGACTACATAGAAGTAACAGTAGTTCTTGGACTGATACCTTGAAATGTGGCATTCATGTCCTGACTTCCTGTTCCTCCCTTGCATAAAACACAAAACTAGTCAACAGATCAGACAGATTTATGAAGAAAATATATTAAATAACCATTTCTGTAAGCTCAAAACTAATCCCAGAAAAGACCAGTTCCAAGGCTTTCATATTGTCATATAAATTTTATAAACAAATGTTATCATGAAGTTGTAATTGAGTTTTCAGTTCTCTGGAAGTTTTTAAAACCCATGGGGGCTTCATTTTGATTATCTGATATTTTTTTTCCAGTAGAACCTTTAATTTCTCTTGCCAAAGAAACCAATAACACAACATAAATCTGAAGACCCAGCTTAACAGTTTTATTACACTTTTTTTTTGTTTTTAAAGGAAAACAAAGGGTTACATATATTGAAGATTTAAAAGGAGATAAAAATTCCTGCAGAAATTCTTGCAGATCTGCATACAATTATCCTGCTGCCACAATTATCCTGTTAACCAAAACTTAATCATGTAGAAAGAGCTGAAGAACCGTTTTATGAGCACAAATACCTCGGAAGTTAGAGAATATGAAAGCAGGAACAATCTCTCTAATCTGCATTCTGTTGGTTTTCTGGGGTGTGTATGTGCTTTGCGGTTGTTTTCTTTTTGCGTCAGTAACATGTCCTTGTAGATTCCATTTTGATGACTATTATTGAGTGCCTGCAAAAGGATGTGGTTTCTTGTGGGGTTATTTTTGTGTGTATATTCTTGTAGTGCGTGCCCTCTACACTGTTATCCGTGCTGAGCTGATTTACCTGCTTAGATTAACATTGCACATAGTGCCTGAGATGCCGAATGCTTAATTACGTCCCTACTCAGATGCTTCTCTTTATGGAGCAGCAGAAGCTATAAAGCATCCATTTTTTCAGTGGGGATACTGCCAGCAATAAACCCTTGCTTATGAGATATTGTGATAGATATTTCAAAGCGTCAGAAATCATTCCGGAGCTGGGCTGACATTTTAAAGCCAAGCCCATGCTGGTCCTGCTCCAGGAACGATGCATGATCCAAACTGCATCTCAAAAAGCAGGTCTGAGGCAGTGACTTTCATGTTCAATTCAAGATTTCCCTTGCTTTTTATTCTATTTGTGGTAAAGTAGGTAGTATTTGTTTTCATTGGGCAGATTTTTTTGTTCAATTTGCTTTGGTTTAGGTGTTGTTTTTTTAAAATATGTAATCCCAGGAGTTTATGTAGCAGAATAAAGGAGGGAGGGGAATCTTCTTGTTCTCGCATTCCTCTGCTTGTAGATTATGAGTCTTTCAACTTCTGAGTCACCGTGAAATCTGTAGAGCCCTCACGATGCCCATTCTGTCTTTTGATTTCCTAGTTCATTTACTTCTTGCTTTCCTGCTTGTGTCTCCATTACGTGCCCAGCTCTCAGTCTCATTTCTTTTTTGTGATATAAGAGCAGCTCTCACCTTCATTCACCTCACATATGAATTTGTTTTAGGGAAGTAGATGGTAGGTATTACCCTCCTACTCTGAGTTTTACTTCAGTAAAATTGGTGAAGTCAGTGAGAAAAAAGCCAACCTAATTGCCTAATCAGTGTATAAGCTTCTTTTTTTAAATGTGAAAAAACACATCTTTGACAATATTTTAAAAGATGTACTTGTTGAGAATTTACTTAATTTATCCCTACTTGTCCTTCTGAACATATTTTCACAATGAAAACGCTGTAAAAAATACATATTTTTAACCTCAGAAAAGAGGTGAGTTTCCTTCTACTTTATAAAGAATTTAAATTCCTCTCCTGATTGATAAAGAGCACACTTGAAGTCAGCAGTATGGCAAAGGGAAATTAAATACTTTCCAAGTGAATTTACTTTTGGTGACATTTTTGACAATATATTTTCTGATGCTGACAAAAACCAGCAGAAATTAATTAAGAACAAGGTGCCCAAACGTAAAAGATTTCTTCTTCCATTTCAGTTTTATTTGTCAGGAAGGAAATATAGTAATAAGTAACAGCTTCTGAACTAAAAGAGAAATTCCATTTTCCTATCAGAAAGATATCAGAAAGGTGTAGTAATGACAAGGTCATGTTGCCTCCCAAAGTTCAAAATGGTTGCAATAGATTATCTATTTTTTTTAAGTCAACTTAGGAAGCCTTCCTGCTACGCAGCGTATATTACTACTGAGCATTTGTGGAGTTAATTTTTATTTCCATATTGTAAAATCCACATTGCCACATCGTCTAGCACACGGCACGCCTCCTTGTGCATTGCCAGCAATATATCTGTATCACATTTCTCCAAATAGACATAATATGCCTAAAAGCCTGCATAAAAATATGCCCTTTACAGCTCTTTTAAATGTCTGCATCTTAGAAATGAACAGCCTTCAAACAGACTACGCATGCTTCTCTGTATTTTGTGATATGCAGCACCCAGCTAAGAATGTGGCATGTGTCACTAATAAATTCCGTGGCGAACTGTACATTTCCTACATTCTCATCAGCTACAAAATCATTCTGAAGCGTATCGCTGGAATAGGAAAATGTATTATTCAACCAGCACGCACATGTAGGAGCTAACCTTTGCCATGGGAAGGAATTAAACAGCACTATTTTCACAAAGTTCTCAGATCCTTCTGCTTGCAAAAGACTATCGCCTGCTTTGTGTTGTGTACAAAAAGATTATTCCTCTTTACCTTCGAGGCAGCGCAGCAGGGTATACAGAAAGTCTTCTTTGTCAATTCGCTCCTGGCATCTGAAATGAAAATGCTAGGTTTTTTTACAACCCATTTACCAAAGGAGGAGTAATGCTAGGGAAAAAAATATGAAACATTGATGCACACCTCACATCAGGAAAAAATATGTTATTGCCAGAACAGCAACACAGGAAAAAAAAAAGAAAGAAAGAAAGAAAAAAAAAATCAGATTTATAAGATCACAGTAAAGCAGTAAAAAATCTGAAAAAAACCTCAAACACATAAACAAGCAACCCTTCTGGTAGAAATGATGATAGAGAGAAGGAGGAAAAATATACCAAGGGAGACAAAGTGAAAAGCAAATGGCCATAACCAAATGTTTTTACACATCTAAAGACATAAAAGAATTAATATTCTCCAATTTTCCTTAACTGCATCTGCAGTTGAAACCATACAGGAGGCAACGAGGAAAAACGTAAGAAAGAAATGGCATGGGTGCATGGGGAGAAACACCAGCGACAGATTTGCAGTTTAATCAGATTTTGCTAACCTGGGTCACTCGGATCATAAATTATTTTAAAAAACCTTCTCACAAATCCTCCCTTAACTGCTTCCACTTGAAGGGCTACCCTTAATCTGCTGCCCTTCTCCACGGTTTTGCTATGACGCCATTTCCCCACTGCCTTTAGAGCCTAGGGAAGTCAGGTTGTTGCTTTATAGCACTAGATTTAGGACTCCCAATCTCATTCCCAGCTTCTCCAGGAACTCCCTCTCCTCATTCCCAGCAATCCGACTGCGACAGAAAGAGTATCTGTACTCAACAGCTGTCATTGGAAGGGGATCACAATTACCTTAGCTGTCTTCCCAGCACCACTAATGCCCACATCCCCAGATCTTCAATATTTTCAAACTCCACTGAAATCTATTTCTAAACTCCAAGCCCCAAATACTGTCTCTTTCAACTTAGTTCTCCTTTAATTTGTTCCTTTATGAACCACACCACTCTGCCTTTCAATATGACACGTACACTTTAGAATAAAAGCCTAAGTGGAGTCATCTCTGTTCTCAGGTAAGGCCAGGTAAGGTGCCTTGCACCTCATCAGCTGCAACGTGTGTGCTGCTCTGCCTTGAGCTACGAGTGGGCAAACGTTGTATTGTCTCATCTTACCTATCCTTACTGTCTGATACTTGAAAACTGGCAATGTTCAGTAAGGACAATTACCCAGTTTTGGCCCAGAATTATTTCTCTAAATTTTAATCCTGTCCTTGCAGGTAGGTAATACCCCTAGGGTGGGAAGAGGTCCTTTAGGATGTGTCTACATCCCTTCTTATGTGCCGTAAATATGAGCTCCCTTAGTAAAACAGAACTACGGTGTTCCCTGATGTGTATCAATGTGCTTTCATTTTTGGTCAGCTTTCAGTTCCAGCTCTGGCACAGCAATTATGAAACAGATGATTTTTTTCAGGAACTTGACATGTTCTCATTGTATCTTGTCTGGAGAACAACTCCATGACTTCAGAAATTTCAAACTAAGAAGTTAGTGAATGAGCAGCTTTTCCTTTCCTTGTTGAATATCTGTCTGCCTGTCAAGGTGTGACCTAAATTCCAGTGATATACTTAGAAACTTTCAAATTGGCTTCCATAGATTTCCATGCCTCTTAAAAGTAACTAATGTAACTAATGTTAAGCTTATTCTATAGTAAGCAAAAAAATAATCTAATTTGTAGATAGCAGTTCACTAATGTTGCCACCAAACTCAAGTTTGGCCCAATGTTTAGAGTTTTCCACCTCTCTTCCTTAATCCAGGGACAAGAATTCATTTTGCTTAATTTTGAATGAGTCCAGATTGCAGCATTTAATCTATGTTAATTTATGTCACTCATTTTAGTAAAGCACATCACAAATGAAACACATTGGAAAATTTCTGAGCCTCACACAGAATAATTGGAAGTTTCCTATGGCTTTTCTGGACAGTTTCATTCAATAATCATCATTCAAACAAAAATGGGAATCTGGATTTAGATTTCTGCAGGTATTTACTCTCTAAGGATGTAGTTTGTGGAACAATATATTAAAGAGTCAAGCAACAGAATATGGGGGTCATTTCCTACCTCTCAGTATAAATTCAGAGGATCCTGCAGAAGACACAGAAGTTACAGTCATTTGATCTCATGTCAAACCCAAACACCTTCGTCAGGAAATCAGTGTGTGTTAGCAGGGTCTTCTTTGACCACGGTGGAGCATTTTACCTAGAGCAGTTGTAATTAGATTAAATGAGTCTTAGATCACTTGTACTCTCTTCATTGCTATAAGTGTAAGTACAGTCTATGACTATTGTATTTTAGAAGATGATATGCAATTGCCATAACCAGCCTATCTGCTATCCTTTCAAGTTCAAGGAGTCTTCTCAGAATAGCGATCTCTAGAGATATAGACACTCTCAACAATTGGAGAGGAAAGTTAAATCGGTTTTGCACTTACTGTTTTATATTAACAGAAGCAATTTAGGAAGTGGCGGACTTGGTTGCTAGCCCACTGGAGATGTCCATTTAATGGGAAATCACATTTCAAAAAGGTGAATTCTCAGACGAATGGAGTAGAACATTGCAGGCAAATTCACAGTACCTGTAGGTGTTTCAGTGTTGCACTATGATCTGAAATACCTTGCTCTGTACTGTCCAAAAAGATGGAATATTGTGGAATAAAAGTGGGCTGAGAGAGGAATGATAGTAATGGTAAAGGACACAAAAAAATATAAGAACATTCTCTGAAGAAGGACTGAAAAGGCAGGGATTTTTCCTTGGAAAGAAGGAGTATAAGAAGTTACAAATAAAAATACCTAAAATGGTAAAAGCATGTTGGAAGGTGTCTCTCTCCCTAATTCTTCTCCCCATCACTGAAATAGGATAAATATACTCTAGATCATTTATCTGGAGTTTCAGAACGAAAAATAGGGCATCACTAAAACCATAAAAGCCTTCACAAACATGCCTTCTAAAAAGGATTATGGATTCAGCAGAACACTTATATTCACAATGAAGTTTTGATAACCTTTGAAATAGCCCATTGATACTGTAAGTTAGTGTATGTCTGAGTGACATAATAATCAAGAGCAGGGAAGATATATCCATTTATATCCACAGCATTTACTTGCATTGCTGTTAATGCAGCCATTTGCCCTGATCACCTTGTTGTAGATTATCTTCGGCCAGTGAGGTGGTTGTCCTTCAGAATTACACTTGTATGCCACATTAGTTCCAAAGGAGTTCACTATTATTACTGTTGTTCTCATGGGAATGAGGAAAAAGCAGTTGTCAGTGGAGTCTGACACACATGCAGTGGTTCTACCAGTAATATTTCTGTTAGAAATGTTGTTTTCTACTGAAATATTTATGCTACTACCTTCCTCAGTATGAGCACAGCTGTAATACATCTGTGTATGTGCGTGTACTGGAGAGCAGTATAGTCTCCTACCCTATGGGGAAATAGCAAGACTAAGATAGGGCATTTATCCTTGTGTATCTACATCCCCACACAAATGCAATCAAGCAGTGCAGTCTTTCTGCTATGAATTGTATGTCAATACCTGAACTTACTAACTACCGCAGAACTGGAAATGTGTTCCTATTATCCAGCACAGGTTTATAGGCACAAATATATTTTAACTAAAAAATAATTTAATAGTACGTCACTGATGTATAAGAGCTTAGCATCAGAATTAATGATAACGTGATACCTAATGGCATTGATTAAACCATTTAGAAAGGGCTCTGTGGACTTAGATGAATAGGATTTGCACACAACATTCACTTTCAATGTCCAGTATGGCAAAAAGAAAAAAAAAAAAAAGAAGTACATATTAATCTTTGAGTTAATTTGTTCCCCAAGCTATCAAAGTGGTTCATTTACTAATAGATATTTCCAGGTTTTCCCTTGCCGCTGTCAGCAATTGGCAAATAAGTTGCTCAGCATTTTAGTTTGCACCATTTGTTTTGTTCAAGGTGTGCTGGCGCTGCTGCCCCATATTTGCTTTTAATACATGTCGTTATTTTGAAAAGAATGTCTGCCTCAATGGCGTAGCCGTCCTTGACTAATAATTAGCAGTGCAATTTGATAGACGCAGAAAAAGAAGAACAAGCAACTATTTACATTTGGCAGAAAAGTTTCAGAACATGAAAAAAATAGTCTTATGCCTGCCATGCTGAGGCTAAAGACATCGGAGATCAGTTCTTGAGCTTGCTACATTTGTTTTGCATGACCTTGAGAAAAACATCAGATCATTTCAGTAGGTTAGTGGTCAAACTTAGTACTATTTCCGTATCAGTTACATGGTTCAAACGTCTACTGAGCACATAAAATCAGAATATCCTGAGTTGGAAGGGACCTATGAGGATCATCAGTCCCTTGGTATCTGGGATTAATGACAGGTCAGGCTGGTCACCAGGGAGAAAGTCAATCCACAAGCCCTGGAACAGGATTTACCTATTCTGTCTGGAGGATGTGATGGTCACTGTCCATTGTTTTAGTCCCCCACCTATTAAATAAGACAAAAATAATTTTTTTTCCCTAACATTTGCTTGCCTTCATTAGACCCTATTTATAGGTTCAGAGGTTAATTCTCTGGTATAAGAGTTAATACAAGCTCATGGTAATTAAAATAGTGCAAAGGCTTCGTCTATATATCACATTGATTCAAATTTTTACACATAGTTTGCAGTATGAGGTAATAATTAACTAGTTATGTTAGTTAATCCATTTGGCAAAATATTATATATGTACAGTTCCTACCTGCAAAGGGATTTCAAGCTTTTGGATTTCCTGTACAAAGGCAAAAGAGCTACTCAGCTCTCGCCTCTTTCAGAATCCATTTGCCTTTTTGCTGCTTCCAGAAATGCAGCAAAAAATCAAAATTAAAATGTTTGAATCATTCTAAGTTAGGCAAACAAGATTAATCTGCTCGGCCCTGACTATTAGTTCAGTTTCCATCCTCCAGTCAATTACTCTGCATTGCTAATTGGTCAAGAATTTGCTGTTTTGTTACAGAAATAAGAAAGTACTATACCTACTCTTGCTCTTTTATCTGATTGTACAAGATTGACCATTCAGTTGTCCTCAACATGCTTAAGTTTACAGGCAGAAGGACAGACTCTGGCATGCAAGGTTTTCCAAAGAAAATAACAATGCAACAGTACTGGTACAGCAGCCCTGCTCCTTCCAAGACGCATAGTTTCAAGAAGATAGCTGAGAACAAGCGACATCTCAGTAGAATCTGAATTCTGTAAAGCAGAACTGGCAGGAAAAGAAATTTCCGTTTTGCAATAAAATTTCATTTTCCAGATAACTTTCACTTCGAAGAGCACTGAAAAAAACCATTGACCACTATAGTGGGACCGAAATTCTGCAGCCTTTCATTTCAAAAAAAAAAAGGAGAGAAAGGAAAAAAAAAAAAAAAAAAAAGAGCTTTTCTGGGACCCAGAACTGCTGGCTGCATGGGAGTATTACATTTAGCACCAGCGAACTGCAGTGCTGTTTTGCTCAGTGCAGTGGTGTTGCCCCCGCCAATGTCCCAAGACCTGCAGGTTCCCGCGCTGTGGCCCAGAACCATAAACTGCCTGGCTCAAGGCAGCCCTGCCCCTTGCTTGGGCTGGGGCTCTCTGGGTTGCCAACCTCCCTACCCTACATCACTGAACAGAGCTTCATGATGCATCCTGAACGTGTCATTGGTGCTGCCTTTTGTAGTTAATGCCAGTCAGGAATTCTTTAGATATGCACAAAAATGCAGTTACCTAAACAGTATTTTCGAAACCCGTAGTGATCTAATAGAAATATAATTGTGCGGGGAAAAAAATAATGTGTTTAATGTTATAGCAAAAGGATTATCATAGCAATAAGGATCAAGTTCTAAGATATTTGCTGGGCAATTAGAATTCTGGCTACATTAACCAAATTTTCCAGCTGGTCATAAAACCATAAATCCTAAGTTATGATTGGTGATTTTCCACGAGAAATGTCTTTGGCTAACTTTCAATGTAAATAGTAAAATAAAAAATAGTATAACTTTGTCCATATGTCACATTGCTTTGTGGCTTTAGCTTCTTGTGGTTTATAACATAAGCATTACACTGCCTCAGTTCATATATGAATTTGAGATGACTACATATCTAAGGATGAAAATCTGTTTTGCATGCTTCCCAATGGATTGTACGGTTGCTTATGGTCTTCAGTAAATATTTTTCCACATTTTAATGGCTATTTAGAATCCTCAAAAATATCAGGCTTCTTGCAAGTAAAGACGTAAGTCCTGAGATGCTTTACATCTGAACATACAGGCTGATAATGAATGTGGAATTGCTCATTCTACAATTACCAATAATTACGTATGTGAGGTCCAGTTGCAGTGTACAGAATTTTGTGTGCAAGAGCTAAAAATATAGTCTGCTTGTTGACTAGCAGAGGTTTTCCTGTCACTGCAGACTGGTTAATAAAGTCATTGATTACTTGAAAGTGTAGCAGAGCACTAAAAAAATTCCCTGGTGTTAAACAAGTGGGAGACATTGAAAACACAACAGACAGCGAAATTAAATGACATAAAACTCTGGTTTATACCTCATTTGGAGTATGATTTCGGACATTTTATCCATGATTTAAAAAAAAGAAAAACAAAAAAACCCCAAAAGTCTGTCCAGAGGTACAAACTTAATAATACTTATTAAAATGTTCAGTACACAGGGTATATTCATAGCAAAATGATGATAAATGAAGAGATTGTTCTTTGTAAACTAAAGGGACTGGGATAGATTACTGGTCAGTCAAAACAAAAGTAGGAATTAGTCACTAGTGCAACACAGAAAATATTATAAACTTTTTATAACAATTATTGAGCAATCAGTTCAACTGGCTGTAACTGAAAAATGAAAACTATGGTTGTCTGAAAAAAGGTCCTGACCCCCAGATATTTACACATGTCCTAGGCTTAAGCATCACAATAGTCAGCTGGCTTAAATTTCAACAAACTGCGAAGTATCGGCCAAATCTGGGGCAAAATGGGAAAATAAAGGAATGAAGGACTGTTTACACAACTGAAATGTATTCAAAGAGCTAATAAAAGGGACAAAAGAAATCAGCTTGAAGAAAGGGAAGCATTTCTTTCATTTGGACATGAGGACTTGGCTACTGAAGACATTTCTTTTTTCCTTTCTTGTCCCCCTATCTTCTCTCCTGGGCTCATGGTGGATTCAGGCTGCAGTCCCTTCAGGGAGGTGACCTGTCTTCACACTTCCTTGCCAGGCAGCAAATGTAGTTTAGGCTGCCATGTAAATAACAGCAGCTGAAGGATTACCCAGCAGAGAAAAAGATGGATACTTTGATGGTGGCTGCCTTAGATTCACAGGGAAATTAAGCTATTTCAAATAGCAACAGCTTCAGTACTGAACTGTCTGTGGAAGGGAGCTATTATTATTAAAATTAGTAAACATTTCTCCTTCACTCTTTTTTTTTGTTTTTTTTTTTGTTTCTACCATATTTCCATAAAGGTTTTTGTTCTCTTTTTTTAAAGGAAGAAAAGGGTAGTCTGCTACTGAATAGCACATACAAACTCAATCACTGGCAGAGGGCAGGTATACAGCTTTAGGAATGTGCATGATAATCCATTCGCAGAAAATACCACAGTCACTGCACTTCAATGCCATTTAAAAGAAGGACAAAGTTCATGTCACACTTAGAGTTTCTCTTTTTCCTTGCTTTCCTTTCAATCTGTTGACATAGCTTCTCAGGTGTGTCTTGGATTTTTATCACTCCTGCTATCACAGGAGATTCTGAATAGAGATGAGACTAAACTATTTTTAGATAGTAAGTAGATCTGTGCAAAACTCAGGCATCTCATGTCGCTGGGATTCATGCAGTCTTTTGGCTTTTGATTTATTTGATCTCACATACTCTGAGTTATGCTTTGAATTTTATGTTCAGATAAATCCAAAAATTCAAAGCAAAATTCATCTGAAAGTGCCAACACCTTGTTGCCATTGCAGACAGTCTTCATGAAAGAGGTAGTTGTAACTGATTTCAGTGTTTGAACACAAAAGCACAGTCCAGACCTGTTCCACAATAAAGTTTCACCAAGAGTTGCCTTAAACTAACCCAAAATTTGAGGGTTTGGCTTCAGGACATACTGACCATTAGACTCAATATAGAATATGTCATTTTATTGCTTACTTTAAAACCTACTGAGTTTTATAATGAAAATCCTACGTGATTTACATTTTTAAATTAAATAATACAGAGACCGTGGTTTGCACGTGTTAAGGGTAAGCAGATAGTTGGCAGCACACTTATGCAGGAGGTCCACATGGCTTAATAAATGAATGATGAAAATGTTATCCTTGTGGAACCCTGAAGATTTCCTTTGTGCTCTACATGGAAACCTTCTCTTTCCCTTTCCCTTTGTTGTGCTCTCCTTGTTTTGTGGGATCTACTGTTACATTTTGTCTTAAGTCTATAAGCTCTTTGAAGAAAAGACCAGATTTTTGCTAGTTTATCACTGCACAATATAACAGACTCATCTCCAGAAATACATGGTGGGGTTGGACCTGCCGCATGTGCCACATTTAAAAGGAAAGTATTCAAACCTGAAAAGAATCCCCCATTTCCCTACAGGGATTTGCACTTAATAAAGACGTGGCAGAACCTGCCTCTCTGGCTTCCGTAGCTGGCATTTCCATTTGTGGTTCCTGGCACTGCATTAAATTCAAACTCTGTCCTTCAATATTCAGCCCTAAGAAAAATCCTGCAGCAGCAAAGTTACTCTGCCCGGTTTCTTTAAGCAAGGCTTTTAACTGAGTGCCACATTCCCCTTCCAGATACCACAACTACTCTTTGTCTTTGGCCTCAGGTGAAGTACTTATTGATTTTTTACATGCCTGCTTGCAAGCGGGTCAGCTCCAGCTAGCCTAATGCCTTTCCACGTCTCTTCCAGTGCCACAGCTCCTACTTTGCCCTTCCCTGTGCTGCATGCTACCTCCTCAGACCCGTGGGCATCAAATGCATGCTACGTTGCCAGCTGCTCTGAACGCTGGCAAGCGCCTTCACTCCTTTGGAGGCAGCACACGCTCCCCGTTTCTTCGCATGAGTTCAGTGGCAGACTGATGCCAGGGGTCCCAAATGCTTCTGGAGTTCACCCTTAGCTCTGGGGATATGTTTCTACCAGCAGGCTCTGGGTCTCAGCAAGCCTGAGTACGCCATCACAGTAGGACACTCATTGAGTATAGGGTATGGAGAATAACAGCGGCAGTTATTAAGTATGATTTTCAGAGTAACCTCTATTTACCAGGTCAGTACCCCAACACATGAATAAAAAATAACAGATATAAAGTAAATGTTTGTGTTTGAAAGGCTGAGCTAGAGCTCAATCCAGCTTTCCTCTTTACAGTAGATAGTGTCATTTAAGAGCATAATCCAATTTTACATTGGAAGGATGCACTGAACAAAGAATCTTCTTCAGCTGAGCTGCCTGGGAGGCTTGGAGATCTCGACCGAGTTTGACTCCTTTCTGTTCCCGGCAACCAATATTCTCTAGTTGCTGCACGGCAAACGTGTACTGTCTACAGTACAGTACTTGGTGACTCCTAATGAAAACGCCCAGCCCACTCGAGCTTGTACAATCTTTCTGCAATTTAAAGAGAAAATTCTTCTAGGATAAGGATTGAAAATTGATTGATACGTTTTTTTCATATAAAACATTGAGTTTACAGGAAATTCTATGCTCTTGAGAAATCAAAACTTTAAGACCATGCCTATAACCACTCAGTGTTTAGCAAGAAAAAGTCACGATCATATACACTCCTCAGAAACCTCATAATTTATTTCAGCCTCAAAGATGCACTGGTCATCTGCTTCATTTATCCTGCTGTAAATTCTTTCTGCTTGGCAAACACTGCCATACGGAGCCCCATAAAAATGTAGAAAATTCTAGGCTGATATCAAAGCTGTGAACCTTTATTATTTTCCAAAAATTTTAGACATAGCATGCTAGATTTTTTTAAGATAAAATTAAAAATAGTCAATCCTTTGAAAGTATGCATGCTTACAGATCATGTGTCAATTTAACCTTATACTTGTAGAAGTATCAGCCTTCTGGCTTCTACTCTTTGCACAAAGAAAGCAAGCAGAGAAAAAGAGGTCCATTTCTCTTACACATAACTTCGTGGTCCTCTTGACTTGCAAAAGCACCCCCAATAAAGTCTAAACTTCATGAATCACGTAGTAAATAACCCTGTTATATCTATCATGCTCTACATATATATATTTAGAATTCTGGTCTTTTTCTGTGTTTTGATTAGCATAGGTCTAAGTAAAAAACCCATCTGCCGAAACCTCTGTATTCTGCATCTAACTGCAGATAACCATGGTTACAATGCCAAGTGCTAAGCATGAAATTGCAGGCTTTAGATACAGCAGAAATGATATATTGGCACTCTGGCATAAACAGACACATCTGCACCAGATCCCCTATTTGTGTACTAAGAACAGACTGTTTACAAGATAAGGTGACTGACATTCTTAATTACAGATGCATACCTCTAGATAAAAAAAGATTATTATTTGCATAACCTGATTGCTTATTCAAATATTATACAGTGCTAGAGTTAATAAAAAGGCTTTAATGACTTTGAGAGGTAGCTTTTTCCTTTTTTTTAGCGGGGGGGAGAGGAGGAACATATGATATAGTTTCTTGCAAGAGAGATCTCTCCCAGTCTCTCTATAAGTACATAATTTTATGTTAACTGGATACACATATTCATACATATACACCCACACTGGGAAAGGAGAAAATGCAAAACATACTTGGGTATAGGACTGGAAGCAGAAAAGATTCTCAGAATTTTTCTCATCACCTGAGAGAGAGATTGTCATGTTGTAATTTAACATAGTTTTGTGTTCCTATCACTTAAAAATTAATTCTTTGGATGTGACAATTCTATAAGGGTTATAAAAAAAAAAAAAAAGGAGTAGGGAGATAGGACCAGGATTGGTCTAGATTCTTTTCCCTAATTCTTTCCTGCAGCATTTTGCTAATGAGAAACACAGTAAGATTACATCACTCATGCATTATTTAACAACATGCCCTCTGGAATTTCCACAGCTTGAGCTTAGATGACTCATGAGCTTGAAATCAGGGCAGCTCTAGGCAATTTGGGTTTCAGAACATACAGAAACTGTGGACATGCTTTTCTATGTCCATTATTTTTCAAAAAGTAGTTTGTTGGGTTTTTTTTTTTAAACTTGAACTATCTGGGGAAATTAACATGTCCTTGGAATGACAGTTGCAGAAAAGTGATCTGAACATGATGACTGATTTTTCACTCTAAGATGTGGTGTTCGGGTAAATTCCTGGAAGTTAAATGCAGAAATCTTCACATTGGCAAAAATCATTATGATTTCATGAGTAAGAAAATTTGGCAATTTAAGAGGGAAAATCTGCCCAACTAGACCAGAAGATAACAGCATCAAATATGTATGTAATGGTGTTTTGCAGAGTCAGAAGCTCCTATATTATCCCCTGTCCTCCAAAACATAGACATGTGTCCATGTCATGTTTCTCTCAACTATCAGCAGTGAGTTTGCTACCACTAGCGGCCTTTATGTTGTTTTCCTGTTAGTTATGTTCTCCAGGGCAAGCTTGAACGCTTTATCAACTAAACTAACTATGAAGGACACATCTGAAGTAAATACCGAAATTAGATTCCCTCAGCTGGTAGTCTTTAAGTTTGGAATCTAACAAAACTGATGGTAAAATGCAGTGTAACGCTCAGTGAGGTCTCTGCCTTGGAATCACATCTCAGACGATTCACCCGCAAGCAGGAGGGCAGCCTGATGAAGATAAGTGACACATAAAGAAAGCAAAAAAAAGTTTAAAAAATTAAACACTCCAGGTTGCCCTTGCTCTGCTCAGTGTCAGAGCACATTTTAGAGCCACGCCTGCCTTCCACAAACTGGCCTGCAAAAGCTGACCCGCTATAAGGAAATTTCCTTCTGGCAATTCCGGTCATTGGGAAAGACTCTTCGAGAGACCATCCAAATGCTGGTTGCCAGTAACTGCAAAGGGCAAAGACCTTAACACAACAGTTTCTGTGGGGAACAGCTTCTTTCTGGTGTCTGAGTGTGCAGTGGGTGGGGGGAATTGTGTAGCCTGATTCTCTCCATTACAGAATCACAGAATGGTAGGAGTTGGAAGGGACCTTCAGAGATCATCTAGTCCAATCCCCCTGACAGAGCAGGTTCACCTAGAGCAGGCTGGACAGGAGCGCATCCAGGTGGGTTTTGAATATCTCCAGAGAAGGAGAATTCACAGCCTCTCTGGGCAGCCTGTTCCAGGGCTATGGCACCCTCAAAGGAAAGAAGCTTTTCCTCATGTTGAGATGGAATTTCCTGTGCTCCAGCTTGTGTCCGTTGCCCCTTGTCCTGTCACTGGGCACCACTGAGAAGAGCCTGACCCTATCCTCTTGACACATGCCCTTTAGATATTTATAAGCATTGATAAGATCCCCTCCTGGTCTTCTCTTCTCCAGGCTAAACAGACCCAGCTCTCTCAGCCTTTCCTCATAAAAGAGATGCTCCAGTCCCTTGATCATTTTGTAGCCCTCCAATGGACTCTCTACAGCATTTCCTTGTCTTTCTTGAACTGAGGGGCCCAGAACTGGACCCAGTACTCCAGATGTGGCCTCACCAGGGCAGAGTAGAGGGGGAAGATGACCTCCCTCGGCATGCTGGCCATGCTCTTTTTAATGCCCCCCGAGACTGTTGGCCTTCTTGGCCACAAGGGCACATTACTGGCTCATGGTCAACTTGTCCACGAGGTGTCCCAGGCCCCTCTCTGCGGAGGTGCTTTCCAGCAGGTCAGCCCCTAGCCTGCTCTGGTTATTGAAGGTTATTCCTCCCTAGGTGCAGGACCCTACACTTGCCCTTGTTGAACTTCATTAGGTTCCTCTCCGCCCAACTCTCCAGCCTGTCTGGGTCTCGCTGTATGATGACACAGCCTTCTGGTGCGTCAGCCATTCCTCCCAGTTTTGTGTCATCAGCAAACTTGCTGAGAGTAGACTCTGTCCCTTCATCTACGTCATTGATGAATATGTTGAATTAGCTACTGTTCATGTTCGCTGGGAGCTGTAGAGTGCAGTAATAAAACTGTCATGAACCGGCTTGACATTTTGTTCATCCTTCTGCTCAGCTGAGACTGCGTGTGTGTCCTTTGACTGTGCCCTGAATATCAGCTGAAGTGGGGCATGACATAATAATATATATATACATACATTTCTAATATTGGCGAGCATATACATAATCATATGCACGCAGCAACACCGTTTGTGACATCAGACACCGAGTAAAGTCCTTCGCTTCCAGGAATACTGATGTGATGTGGAATCCACTTGATCAGCAGAGAAAGCCGGTTCCACAGGTGGAGGTCAGATGCTGGCCTTGGGATGGTTCAATCCAGAGATTGCTCCCTCGGCAAGCTATCTCAGGGCCCACAGTGTTACACGGGGAAGAAGAAGCTGTCTTCTCAGATAACTAAGACCTAAACCAGACAGATGACTTCTCTTTACAGACAAGCTTGAGGTGAAAAGGAAAGTGGGGAAGCCACAGAGAATCTAGTATAACATGTTTCTTCTGCTCCATATCCCCGCTGAACTTGGGCAGCTGTGAGTTACACACGCAGTTTTGGAGTAATCTTCAAAGACATGGCACGCAGCAATCATGCAACCTAAAAGGCCCCAAAGTACACATGTAGGAGTTTCACAGGGATATTTTTCTTCCTGCAAGAAAAAAATAATAAATTATTACTTCCCAGTGATTTCAGGCCTGCTTAATAAAAGATAGACATCTCACAGAGCCAAAGGGGTTACAGCACCAAGGGTGTCTCGATTGGGGCAGCAGGGAGAGATGGACGGGGAAAAGACTCTGTGACACAGCCAATACCTTATAGTTCTGTGTTCCTTAATTGAGGCAATGTTAAAATCTAGTTTATTTTCCCTCCTAAAGTTCATTAAAACCATTACCTTCTTAAACTCTCACCACTTCACTATATCAGCGTTGACTTTGTCTTTATTATAATAAAGCCAATTCTGCCCTTTGTTTGTGTAGGATAGTTCATCCTATTTACCTCTTCTCGCAGTTGTTTTTCTGACAGACTGTTCTTTCAGAGTTTATCCATCCAGCTGGACATTTGTACAGGGTCCAGCTCTCTGATTGAATTGACTTTGCCTTGAGGCATTACTGTATTGTAAACAATACATAATCATTCATCCTGCTCAAGTCCAACAGGTGACTGCAAACACAAAATCATGATGACAAACAAAGAAGGTGCAGCAGAGAGTAACGCTGCAAAGATATATGTAAATGATTGCCAGACTCTTAAATCTCAATGACGAAGCTTTCTTATGAGGAGCTGAAGTTGTGTGTATATAGGATGACCGAAGGCTGTAAACTCCAGAGCAATAGAAAACCCAGAGTACTGGCAGATCAATAAGAAATAATTCGAGAGAAATATGCAAGTTAAATGAAAAAAATTTCCATATTACTCCAAGCTGTGCTTATAGAAATACCTATGCTTTCAGATTTTTGAACACTCCCATGAAAAGATCTATTTTCCTATAGTAAATTGCAAAAAAAAAATGGAAGAAGTTTCTACCTTCTTATCCTTCTGGACTGTTTGACAGAGTCAGAGACAGACTAGTGACCCAACTGAGTGGATACAAAGATCTGGAACTGCTGCCATCCTAGCCCAGCCTAGTCTATCCTCAACACTAAGCCTTGGCCAGGATTCACACGGTACCTCAGCATTTCCCAAAGGCTACAACAGCACAGTGAGATCATAGAGCAGAATAGATGAGCTTTTCATGTGATTGTCACTAAGGAAGACACATTTCTGATGGGGGCAGAACCAGTGAGGCCAGCGCAGCCAGTCCCTCTCAGGGAGCGCTGCCTTAGGCAGGTCAGATGCAAGCTGCAGGCAGGATTTGTTGCATGCAGTGTGTAGGTTAGGACCACATTCAGGAATTAACATATTACTATGTGTCTTCTTTCATTCTTCTCCCATAGCCACAGTTCTGGTGACTCTCAAGATATCTTTCTTGACTTCTCAAGCCACTTTACAATGACATAATAGCTAGTCAGGCTCTCAGTAGCCCAGCAGTAAGGTTTTTTCATACGGATATTCATAGATTTTCTATTAATGCAGAAGAAAACACCTTTATTACTCATCAGTATTCATTAGCTGCAGATATAGACAAGTAGAAATTTACTTCAAATTTTTCATTTGCTGAATACCTCGGTATCTGAGCTCTGCCACTGCCTGCTCTCTCTCCCCCTGCAATTCACATCACCTCGTTATCCCCACATCACTTATAAGGGCCCAGCAACACGAGCCGAGGAATTTGCTGGATTCAGAGCCACCCTGGAAAGGAACCCACACACTAGGATTATCTGTGGATTGCTTCTTAGGAATGGTATTTTAAAGGGACAGATATAACTCAAGTGGCTCAGGGGTAATTCAGCGCCAAGCAACTCTGGTGCCAAAATATACCTTTCTCAGTGCAATTTAAGTGGGATAAACACACAGTCTTTTGAATCACAACCTTGTCTTCCCTTTTCCTCTTACCATGACTATTTTCCTTTACCACCTCCACAACCTCTGTCTCCTCTTCTGAATAATTTGAACTGGAATAACCCAAAAGCTTAACTCGGTTGCAACTTCCATATAACGTATCTTAGAAGCCATCTCTCCTTCTGGTGAGTTCCTTTCTCATACACAATCATCTTACTCCTTGTCCACCTTGTTGGTCAACATGTTTCCTCTTTCCAGCTTCTTTGCTTCTCAAGAAGCCAAAGTCCAGACACCAGAGGATCTCATTTTTCCTCCAATTTACCTGTGTCATGTTTTTCATGTGTCAACTCCAGACCACTTCTCCTCGGTGCTGTATGGCTCTGCTCCTATCTCTTTCTTCTTACCCCGAGTGATGTTAGAGCATTGCATGAAAATTGCAAAGGTTGAGACTTACCTCTTTCACAAGCAACTATAAATTACAGACCTTGACAGAAAATAGAGTTTTGATGCTATAACAGTGGGTACAAAAAGTCTATGTCCCATTTCTTGCTCTGGCAGAGAAAGTCCCAGACTTTCCCAGGCTACATGGACAGTATCACACCTTGCTTTTCAGGTCAGCATCTCTACTGGATGCATGTGCCCGTCCTAAATGGGAAGAGAGTAACCAGACAGGGAGGAGACATGGAGAAGATTGCAGGGAGATTGCCTGCAATGAAAAAGTGACAAGGGGAAATTTTGGAAGAAACTATATTTCTTCTAACAGATTTTTTTTAAACTATGTCACAGGACCACTACTCAGTGGTTTTTCTGTCTTCCCCCTTCACCACCCACCCCCCTTCTTTTTTTCTTCTACTCTATTCTTACATCTCACTGGTAATTACAAGGTCTATTTATTTTTTGAATTTTCTTTACACCAAATTCTAGCCATAGAAAAAAAGATTGATGGGCAAACACATAACAAAATTATAGTGGCTGTCTTCAGAAGCTTATGATCTTCTGCAAGTTTTAAAGAAAAACAAAACAAAACAAAACAAAAAGATACCAAAAAAGCAAGACATCTGCTGTCAACATTGTAAGCAAAAGTCTCAGCCCAGAAGCAGACCCATTTTTTTAACACTGTTTCCCAGGGCATTACGCCAGGTAACATTTATAGGGACTTTGAAAGGAGAACTTCATTACCTGTATTTACAAGGAGCTCTTGCAAATTACAAGTAAAACAGGAGACAGCAGAAAAATGCTTGTCTGAAAATGTAACTAGTCAATGACAGTAGCTGATATTCTGGGCCAGTGAAAGGTAGAAGCTGACCTTCTAGTACTGCCTAGGAGATCTTAGATTGAATGTGGATAAGCCATGAAGGCTTTTGGATGTAAGGATTCATGTCACATCTGTCAAATAGTATTAAGGCATCTTCTCTCTTCAGCTCTACTTGTATACTTGATCATTTATACCGTTGTGTCTGTTTAAATTAATTTTTTAGCTCCAACGTGTCCTTCCACGTGTTTGCAAAGCTTTATGGATGCCTTCGATATTATATAAATAATAATAAAATACCAAGCTGTTTAATTTTTTATCACTGTAAGTGCTGCCTTCAGGTCATATTATGAGTACCTCCATTCCACAATGCTTAATCCTGATTGTATAGGAAATCAATAAATAAAAGTATTACCTGGAATCATTTTCAGTTGAGAAAGTTATCAATATGATTAAAAGCAGTAAACTGAAATTTTCTGGCTTTCATGGTTCTCAGATGTGTTTCTTAAAACCTGAGCTATTTTTATTAAAATAAACTAACAAAAAAAACCCAAAAAACCAAAAAACACCACAAAAACCACAAAAACCATGACTTTTCTGCATCCCAGTTACATATACAGGTCTTTGGGAGAAGATAGATGGAAAAGTAATTTTTCCTTCACTGAGGTGAGAAACTATTTGGTTTACTTTATGTATTCAATAATTATTCTCCATTCGTGAAGTGTTCTGTTGCACGTGGCCCTTCAGAACACTTTAGGTTTTTAAATGACGTAAATACCCAAGATTTCCACCTTTTATTTCTGTGAAAAACATTTCACCATGTTTTATTTTTCCATTGTTTAAGGAGTATCTATTGCCACTGACTTTTCAACAAAGTTCAGGGTTAATTTTAACAGTTTTTCTCTTTGATCAGTGGTAGACTATGGCCAAGTGCCAGATACAGATTATGGCAGGAAGTAACTGAGCCAATCTATTGCTTCCACATGGTCAGCTCTGTGATGTGGAACTTCACAATCTCTAGTCTTAAACCAGTTCATCCTGAAAGAAAGATTTCTCTCTTTCATTAAAGAAATCAGAACTATTTAGGGTAAATGGCTATGACAAGGTTATTTTTCCTGCCCTCTCCTTAAAGGTGAGATTTCAATTGCATGTCCCATTCTGTGTATACTTATCCCTTTTTCATCTTCCATTTGCCCCAGGAAAGCATGCATCATGCCCAAAAGAGGGTGGAGTCCTCTTCCATGATTCGATGAAATTGAGAAACACTGGCAAAAATTGCCTTATATGTGGGCAGTCTTCTTGCACCACACAAGATTTTAAGGATTTACTCTAAATAAAATGAAAAAAATCTATACGGATGTAAGGTTTTTTTGCATTCTTAAAAACAAAACAAAACAAAACAAAACAAAATAAAACAAAACCCAATAAGGAAACCCCCACAACAGTTATCTGGTTAGACAGAGAAAAATCAGGAAATCTAGATGGCCAGATTTCTATTGTATGTGCAAAACAGGAGTGGGGTGGGGGGAAGAAAAGAAGAAGAAAAGTTATCCTGGAGTTTTTTCCCCATCTCCTCTTCCCAGGAAGTAATTGCTTGTTCACCATAAAACACTGTTCTGAATTCAGTTATAGAGTTGACAGACTTTTTGTCCCTTAAAACAGCTGACTGAGCTTTTTTCTCCTTTCTTCTAGGCCCTAGTGGGCCTTGTACCTAAAACACTCGTTCATTGATTATAAACAAATCAAAAGCCTTGAGGATTTTATGGGGAAATATTTGCTAACCAATCAATACAGGCTTTCAGATTTATGATTCTGTTTCATACAGTAATAGAATCTTTAATGTTTGGGTTAGGTAGATTCCTCTGTTGGCTTGGAGGCCTTGATTGATTAGAAGCACAACATGACCTGGCAATGTGCACTCGTAGCCCAGAAAGGCCAACTGTATCCTGGGCTGCATCAAAAACAGTGCAGCCTCTACTCCACTTTGGTGAGACCCCACCTGGAGCACTGTGTCCAGTTCTGGAGCCCCCAACATAAGAAGGACACCGACCTGTTGGAGCGAGTCCAGAGGAGGTCCACAGAGATAATCACAGGGCTGGAGCACCTCTCCTATGAAGACAGGCTGAGAGAGTTGGGGTTGTTCAGCCTGGAGAAGAGAAGGCTCCGGGAAGACCTTATCGCAGCCTTCCAGTACTTAAAGGTGGGGTTACAGGAGAGATGGGGAGGGATTATTTATCAGGGAGTGTAGTGATAAGACAACTGATAACATTTAAACTGAAAGTCAGGAGATTTAGATTAGCTATTGGGAAGAAATTCTTTACTGTGAGGGTGGTGAGACACTGAAACATGTTTCTCAGAAAAGTTGTGGATACCCCATCCCTGGAAGTGTTCAAGGTCAGGATGGATGGGGCTTTGAGCAATCTGTCTAGTGGGAGGTGTCCCTGCCCATGACAGGGAGGTTGGAATTAGATGATCTTTAAGGTTCCTTCCAACTCTAACCACTCTATGATTCTATAATTAAGTCAACTAAGAGGAGAGGTTTATTTCAAATACAGAGACAAAAAGGCTCACAACATATTAGAAAAAGGCAGCAAAGTTTTGCTTCCTTTGACCTGCTCTGGTTTGAAGACTTTTGTGCACAGTATTCAATCAATAGATTGACTAAAATTTAGTAACATAATATTCAAGAAACACATGTTATTCAGGTCGGTATGTAAACGCAAATTGTTAATAACAAATCAAAAATTGTGGACTTTCAGTAACTCGTTTTAAAGCAACCTTGTCTACTGGGAATGTTTTTTAGTTTCATTCACCAATTTCCTAAAATTATTCCACATATGTGACTAAGGGAGAATTCTTCTATTTTTTAAAAAAATGTATTCTATGCAACATACCTAAATATTTTAAACAGTGCCAGAAACGGACTTTAATCCTCAGCAACTGATGTTTAATTTTCATTTCACTTACAATGCTTTAAATGAAGAGAAAATCAGGTGTAGTCAGTATGAAATTACACACAAGCATACATTATGTGTCAAGGTCATTTACAAATTTGCAAAAAAAAAGAAACCTCAAAGTGATTGTCCAAAATTCTCTTTGGGAAAAATTAATAGAAATATTTCAAAGAGATTTATTCCTCTCTATTTTTACACTACCCTGTATTTAGACAAGCTTAGACTTATACTAAAGGAGCTTGGAACCTGTTCTCCACTAAAAAAAAAATAAAAATTTAAAGGTGAGAATGTTGCCTCTGTTTTTCTTTAGGTCAATGAATGCCAAAAGTGACAAAAGCAGACTGTCAGGCAGTCTAGGTAGTCTCAGCTAAGCCATATACTGCAAACATGAAACACTGCATATGGACCTTTGGGAATTGCATATGAAAGTTATCCAAATTGCAGACCAATAGGAACATTGGCAGCATCCTTGCTGGTCTTCAAAGTGAAGAGCTGGTCTTCAAAGAACAGCACTACAATAATAAAAGGTTTGACGGTAGAGCATAGGGATTGATTTGCCACATAGATTTTGTTTGGTTATTCTACCATGACTTATTAGGTGCTCCCGACTTCATCCAAACCATTCATGCACGCACAGGATGGACTTTTTTGCAGGTACAAGCATGCAGCTTTCTGAGGAGTATCCCACAGTGCTCTGTCCCAGCAACGCATTGTGGGACGTTCTGTTGGCACAATGCTTGCGTTCACAGCAGGGCCTTCTCAAAACCATTAGAATGAAGTGATTAATTTCCAAGATTCACCTCTTGCTGAGCATGCAGACAAGAGTGATCCATCCTGTAATGCTAGCAGTCATTGATCCATGCAAGATACACCGCTGATGTTTTGACACTGGCCACGCTCCATTTGGTGGCACATTCTGGCAGGTATGAAGGAACCCCAAAATGAAGAGCCCATAGCAATGAATATTTTCGTGGGGCTAAAGGAAAAGAGCGGCATGATGAGGAGAGCCTGCAGTAGATGGGTTAGCAATTGTCTTTATGCTTCTGCAGAAAAATTGGTTCTTCAGTTGGAGAACATTAGGCTGAGGCAGGACTCCAGGAAGCAAAGGAAAGAGTTCTTCAGAATGGCTGAAGACAGATCAGAAATTAGACAGATCAGAAATTATCGGAAGATGCGCACAGCACTAAGTTGAAAGAACAGATAAACTGTAATACCTGAGTATTCATCATTCTGTTTTGGGAAACCAACTCCTACCAAGCATTCTGAGCATGAGTTCTATTTATGCCTCCCTGTTACAAATACACCTGGCCAGAACTACAGCGGGCATAAATCAGCTTGACTACCAAAGCGCAGCAAGTGAGGATCCGGCCCTATGGAAATTTTGTATGTCCCTTTTTGTGGCACTCTGCTGGTTCTGAAACCAGCACATTTATCTTCTGTCCCTGACATAATACCACTCGTGCTGTAATTGTGTTGCTTTGAGCCACTGGATGTAGCAGTATTATGCAACTGAGGTATGCTTTCATTTGCCAGAGAGCGCTCATTTTTCAAAGTAGTTCTCCAAAAGCTTTTATTTGTTCCACACTCCACTTAATATTCTTCCAGTTTCCTCTCACAAGCAAGTTGGTCCCATTAAAGGTAGCAGAGGTCTGAGACCTGACCCTGCTCTATTCCCCAGCTGACACATCTTCATTTTCACACGCACAGTGTCTCATTTCAAACAGCTGTTTATCCATTCCCGTGCCCTACCCTGTGTCACTGCTTCAATAGGCAAAGTCAAATGCTATCACTTATCCTCCCCATTTATTCTGTACAAATCAGAAAGGGGATATGCAGAGGATGCAGTTTGCCAATAAATAAAAAGCAAAGACAATCACATACAAGAGTAATGAATAATGTTTAAAGCCAGGAGCGCACTTACTCCTTGGGCTACACTGATATCATTGATGATGATACTGAGCGCAGAATCTGGTAGAAAGAAGTGGGAAGATAAAAGACCTAAGAAAATATTAGTACAGTTAGAAGCTTAGGAACAAATTAATTCCAACAAAGGAACTGACAGTGTATACTAACAAAGGAACCGATAATGTATCATTCATCTGAGGAAAAGTGTCCCCACTATCTCCTTTTGAAAGACGCTTTAACACCAAGTGAAGAATAACCTGTAATATGTCACTTATGAGCTCATGAGTCACCTTCCATAATGCATCTACCTCTACCCACCATTTTTTAAGGGATTTTAGGGTTCTGCCTTTTTCCTCATAGCTATACATAAATTTAAGTGCCACATGACTATCCCGTTACAATGTCAGGCTTTTAACCATTGAAAGCTTTGTATATTCCTGTTCCTATTCCAAATTTTTTAATTCTTCTTCTTATCATGAGTGTGAAGGGTAGAAGATAAAATTCTGCCTGATATATTCAAGTATCTGGTGTTTTTCTTGTTGTTATACACTGAGGATTTGGTAAGAGGGCTTTGAGCAGGCACTGCTGCTCTAGACAAAGAGGCTGCCACGGACATCAGATATCCTCATCTGTATTACGCAGCCAAGTGACGTTTTGGGGTTTTCGACAACATCCCATAGCCTTTTCAAAACTCAGAACAGATACATTTTGAAAACAGGTTTGATAGATTTGTTGTCCATGTGAACTGTAAGTCAAACCTGGCATTCAAAAAGGCTACATAAACAGAGCGTTGCTCCGCTGACATGCCTAAAGGCAAACGCGTAAGGCTCGCGAGTTGGTGAAACGCTGCGCCCACTTTGTGTTCTCCAGCTTTGCAGGATCCTCATTCACACGTGTTCAGTGTTTCAGGCCAAGGTAGTCAGTCACTAATTTAGATCACATGGAATTGTACACGTTTGTGAACAGATCCAGGCAATCCCTTGAGGGACTCCATCACCTGGAAAAAGTGCAACATTCAATTATGCATCACTGATGGTTGATTCTGTTTATTCCATAGAAAGAAAATGTCTAAAATCACCCAAATTTTCTTAATGTCTCGTTAAAGTATTCATTTATTAGAAGCTAACTGGTACAAAGCATCATCTGGAGACAATGTTTTCTTTTGCCTTTTGACATTTGAGAGTCCTTTGAGAGAGTCTACTGAGCAGTAATATTGTATTTGATACACGTGGCTTTTTAATGTGTTTAGGATCAAGATGTTCAAAGGAATCTCCAATATTAAGGTGTTGCCTGCAATTATCCTAGCAACTTCCAATACTTTGTATAGCTAATATTCTCCTGATTTGGAAAAAAATAAAAGCCAACTATACCTACTTTTTATATCCTATCACAGAGACAATTAAGGGGGATTTTTCTTCAAATTTTACCTGCCAGATATTCCTTCGTCCTTAGATGTTTACTTTCATGTGCCTGATGACACCGAACTGGGAGGTGCTGTTGACTCTCTTGAGGGACAAAAGGCCTTGCAGAGGGAGCTAGATAGGTTGGAGCACTGGGCTACGATTAAGGGGATGAAATTTAAAAAGTTCAAATGCCAGATCCTGCACATGGGATGGAGTAATGGAGGAAGAAATATAAGTGGGTAGAGTGGCTGGAAAGTAGCCCTGCAGAAAGGGATCTGGGGGTGCTGGTTGACTGCAGGCTCACTATGAGTCAGCGGTGTGCCCTGGCAGCCAAGAGGGCAAACCTCATCCTGGGGGCCATCAAACACAGTAGAACCAGCCAGTCAAAAGAGGTGATTATCCCGCTGTATTTAGCACTGGTGCAACCACACCTCAAGTACTGTGTGCAGTTCTGGGCCCCACAATTTAGGAAGGGTGTGAGGGTCTTTGAATGTATCCAGAAGAGGGCGACAAAGCTGGTAAAGGGACTGGAAGGAATGTCCTATGAGGAGCAGCTGAGGACATAGGGTTTGTCAAGTTTGGAGAAAAGGAGGCTGAGGGATGACCTCATTGCTCTCTATAGCTTTCCAAGGAGGGGAAGTGGAGAGAGAGGTGCTGTAGCTCTTCTTCCGGGCATCCAGTGACAGGACACATGGGAATGGTTCAAAGCTGCACCAGGAGAGGTGTAGACTGGACACTAGGGAGCATTTATTTATCTAGAGGTTGGTCAAACTCTGGAACAGGCTTGCTAGAGTGGTGGTTGATGCCCCAAGCCTGTCAGTGTTTAGGAGGCGTTTGGACAATGGCCTAAGTAACATGCTTTAACTTTTGGTCAGCCCTGAAGCTGTCAGACAGTTGGACTAGATGATCATTGTAAGTCCCTTCCAACTGAAATATTCTATTTTATTCTATACTACCTACTGAAAATCTATCAATTCATAAAATATGATGTAAGGAGCCGTTTTTTCTGTTTACCTTTTGTTTTAGTTGCTAGTAAGAACTAAGTAAGAACCATACTCTTAATATTCATGGTAAATCCATCACGGTCAAGCAAAAAGCATGGAGTTCAAACATAAAATATCAAGTACTTTAAGTGTTCCATTCCATGCTCAGAATAACACATACATAGCAAATATCTGGCAACATGTGAATAGCAATGAGGAAAGCCAAACAACTTCTGACTCCTGAATGAGGAAAAAAACTCCAGTGAGGAAAACCAAACAACTCCTGACAGTGGGCAGAGAAGCAAGTTGAATGTTTATATTGCCTCATATTTAATAGGTTTGTCTGTGAGTTTCAGTTCAATGAGTTAGAGGGAAATCTGAGATCTATTACCTAAGAAGAATAAAACTCAAAACATTTCTGGTCGGCTTGATGCGTTTAGATTGCCTGTGCTTGGAGTGATTTCCATCTCCCCAGTGAATACGAATTTTCTCACCCCTCCTTCAGGTCAGCACTGACTATTGAGAGGAGCTTTGTTGTATGCTATAGAAAATCTTCACAATTCTTTGTCAGAACTTCAGGGGAAAGCTTGTAAAATGATGTTAGGAAATGCAGATCCTTCAAATTACTTGCTCAGGAAGAAAATCTCAAGTGAAGCAAAGGCTCCATGAGAAGTGAGTATAAGCAAAGCTAAAATGGAAATGGAAAACAGAGCCGTTTTAAATTGCCAGTTAATTAGTGAAGTCAAAAGAATTTTCCTAGCATTCTTTAAAGAGCATTTGTTGTCCTTGGTTAGTTTAGATATGCCAGAATAACAGTGTGTTTTCACTGCACTCGACCACAGTCCAGTGAACAGTGTGGACTGTTTACAGCAGAGAAAAGGTAACCGTCTTGGCATTTGGAGGTTTGGAGACTCAAACACAGGAGAGGAGTGGTCTTTTGACCTTGAGATATCAAAAACAAAGAAGAGAAGGTAAACAGAAAACTACAAGAGGTTTCCATTACAGGATTTATGCTAGCTGAAGCATTCAGGAATTATATTTAGATGAAAGAGGCTGAAAATGGGCATCTCATTCCTTGTGGTTAATTCTAGTTCTGGACAGTCTTACAGTACTGCTTGTGCAGTTGGGTTTCGGACTGAGGCAAAGCTGCACTGTAGACAGCAGAGAAACAAGTATGCAGGTGGCGTATAGGAACCCGTTCACACCATTAGGAATTAGAACCGAGCAGAGTGAATAACTGATGTTACCACCTGCACCCTCTTCAGAGGCCTGGAGGTTATTTTAAGGTAAGGGTACGTGTGGAAGTGTGACTAAGGTACTAGATACAGGTAAAGAGATTCTGGTGAAGGATCCCAGCTGAGGCAGGGGAGACTGTCCCTGCCATTTCTACAATCTGGCACCTGGGGACAGTCCGATGCACTCCTTTTGTGTACCTTTTATGTTTCCACAGAGCAGAATAAAGAACCTATAGCTGAATTTTGAAGGTTGCAGCAGACAGCGTGGTGAGGAAGATGATTGACAAAAGTAAAACATGTGGACTAAGAGGCCACTAAACTTGCATTGCAATTGCAATGAGCCAGTACCAGTGGGTGCAAACGGGGATGAGGCTGAAGACAACCCCCTTTGAATAGGTCGTAAAGAGTGAAGAAGGCATGATAACCTACACTGCATAAGTTATTGCCAGATAGATCCCAGATGAATGGGAGCACCCAGCCAAACTGGTTTTGGAGCACAAAAGGTGAAATACAGGGAATTGTCATTGGACTCAGCTTCGACAAATCCTTGAGGTCCAAACAAATTGTTAATCTGAACCTCTCAGTGCAGTCTTGTTCTCTCTGCCACATTACTGGCGCAGCAGACAGCGAACAATGGAAGAACTATTGCAGAAACATGGATGTAAACCCTCTCCTGTGGATAGAGAGAAGGCTAAAACATTGTGGAAAAGTAAGGAGAAAGTTGTGGAATGGGCCGAGCACCGTAAGAAATAACAAAGGAAAAGATGCAGAGGTGACCTGGAGAGAGCTGCGAAAACGACTCAGCCTGGGGTTGTCCCAACACCACATCACAATAAGAACCGAAACCCAAATGGAGCCTCGAATAGTCCCTTAACAAACAACATGCCCTGAGTCCTGTCCCACTACTGTTCAGTGACTTTGTGCACTAGACATCACAAAATTGGCAACGCAAACTAAGGGGCCATCACACCACCAGAGATAAACATTCCAGATCGTGTAATCCACTCAGGCATAATCCTGAACCCATAACCCATCGAATCAGGAAATATAAACTGTAAAGTTTGGGGATGAAAATGGGGAGTCTTCCAACCATACAGCTGGCCTGTAGGAGATTCTTCCCTCCCTCCCTGCCTCATCCAGGAGGCTGTACAGCGTAACTTCCCAGGGATTTAGCAGCCTTACCTGAGAGAGAGGGTAAATGATTAAGAAAAATACGTATGGTATTTAGCAAGCTTTAAGATCATGCACTCTTTTTAGATATTAATTTCTAGCGTGCTTGTGTTATGAGTTGGTACTTTTCAGGGTCACCTGTAGGTTGTAATAGTGTATTCTGTGAGTTGCTTTTTAAATTGCAATAGTGCATTCTCCATTGTATCCATAGAACTTGCAATAGCGGTGGCATCGCACCTGTGAGTGAGGTCCAAACAAATTGTTAATTTGAACCTCTCAGTGAAGTCTTTTTCTCTCCACCACACCAAATGAATGAAGTTTTAGCCTAATTAAACAATATCCCCTGTGCTTTGTGATTCTTTCTGCGTGTCCAGCACAATGAATAATTTTAAATAAGACTGCAAAATAGAGCTGTTTAACTAGCCTTGTAATCCTTTCTCAAATTAGTAGCACCAATAGGTCTTGCGTTTCTCTTTATTTCCCTACTAGCACATTTGTGGGTTCCAGGTAGGTTTGCAGTTGATGGCCAAATGGGACTGCCGTTTCAGCTAATACAGTATTAGTATCTCTTCCTAGCAGTGTGCCTTTTGATATGTGTAGTCAGCAGGATGGCCATTGGGACCATATTCGAATGAATGTTGTTCCACTATATATATCTAGCTATATTTATGCGTGTTGATTTTGTATCCTGTGTAGAATTCCCACCACTCATTTTACATGCTTCTCTCTCTAATGGGACAACTACAGGCACTAAATGAACATAAAAATCTTCCCTCTTACTGAAAATACAGTCTAAAGGTGGAGATATTTAAGCAGATTTAATGTCCAGGAGGAAGAGCTGTAAATAGAAATCTCCTTTTTATCTCCAGAAGCTGTACAATGCAGATAATAGCAGTGAAAACTCCATGTCTGCAGAGAGCTAAGACAAAAAAGTTTAGTGTCTATAAAGTTGTTTCTAACCTGTGGCCCAGAGACCTTGACCAGACTGTAAACAATTTTTAATGAGTGCATGAAGGGTGAGCGAAGACGAGAAGGCTCTTCTTGTCGGGAGGCTTCAATTCAGTCCACACACCTATGCTTCTGCTGGAAAATATTTGGGGATCTGCAAATCCAGAAAATAAGAAAAACCCTGCTCTAGGTCCATTTAGTGTGTCACTTGCCTGCCGGGATGATCAAGAAAGGTGATGCTGGTGGCTGTTATTGAAATATAGACACATCCTCTGAGAAAAAAACAGAGACCACTGATCCATCTCGGCTGCAGCACAAAATTACGATTGTTTCTGGATAATCACTGTCATTGTTACCGGTCATTATCAATATGAGTGAATCTGAGATAGAGGAAATAAGATTAGCTTCATTCCCATAAATGAGAAAACATAGAATAGAAGAACAGAATCCAAACTGTGAACTAGGTCATGATTTTTCAAAGCAATTTAATATTTTATGGGATGTTTAAATGTTCAAACTGCAGTTCACATTACTTTCAATTGCATTGGAGACACTCAGCACTTGGGCAGATCAGCACGAGGCATATAGAGTCAAACATTCAGAAGCCAAAGACTATGCAGCAAATGAAACGGTTTTTTTTAATCTTTTGATTAATTGAAAGTGTCAATTGACAAAGCCGGGAACAAAACCCCAGATTTTCAGAGGACCATTCAATTGATTTAACTAACTGCTATTCCTTCTCTCCCTGCATTGTTTTTTCTAATTTTGAAGGACTAAATGGGCCTAAAAGGTCAAAGGTGTAAAATGGTCATATGACAGTAGAGCATTAGGTTGCTGAATAATGCTCAAGTAATGAATACAGAGGCTTTACCTGTTTACCAAGGGTTTTCTTTTTAATATATCTCTTATTCCCTTATTTTTACTGTAAAGTGTTTTTAGAAAGAAAATTGCCTGCTCAATCAATTTAAAGAAATACTGTTCTCTGTTGGGAAAAAAAAAATAAATTATTTCTGTTATTTCTAGAAGGAAGAATAAGAAAAACACACACAGAAGAGGAAAGAAAATAGAAAAAAAAGTGTTTCAGCTGTAGATGTAGACTCCTACTGGCAAACTCACTGCTAGAGAAAGGCAAACACATCACACAGCCTTATCAGCCCCTTCAAGACCTGGAAGATACCAGAGTCAGGTTCTTTAAGTCAGTGCTGTTAGCTGCCCTTCTGGTCACGGGTCACAGTACTGTTACAAAAGATGAAATCTTAGCTAGTTAAATCAGTCTCTCTATTTAAACAGGAGGCAAAAGAATAAAATAGGAAAGAGGGAAACAACACTGAGAAGGCAAAGGAAGCATGAGAAAATTGTGGAAAAAAAATCCCCTTTTTTTTCTTGTTCATAATTAAGTCTAATTAGAATATCAAAATTGCTTTAGATTGATGTCTAGCTCCGCCTTCATTTTGAACACCAGTTCTAATGTTATGTCAGGCTCTTAATGACATTAGGAGGCATAGTTTGTTTTCACTGTTTGTTACATTGACTTGTTTGTACTGCAGAAAATTTGGATTGCAAGATTAGCATCCTGCAAATGGGACTCTCCTTTACCTAACAGCACTGCAGAATTTCATGGAGATGCCTTCTGCAGAATGAATGACATTGGGATGCCAAGGAAAAGTAGTGAGTGATCATGCAGTCAAACCTCACGAGACAGTGTTTGAGCTGAATCCCAGCTGCCATGATCCCAGCCCCACAGGGAGTCTTCCAGGACTCCTCCGGCTGTTACTCTCTCAGGATCCTTGCCTAAATACCCTGCTTCTCCTAGCTGCCTGTCCCCAAATATTCACTTGAGCAATCCCAGGACTATTTGTTCCAGGTCTCCCTGATCTGTCACATTTTGCCCCTGCTCTTTTCTTGGCTGAGTTTCACACACACACTCTTTGGTCATTTTCCTGACAGCCTGATAAACCTTCCCAGGACTCTACCTTCCAAAATCTGAGTCTCTGTCCTCCACCCTTGGCCCAGCAGATTTTTATGGGAAGCCAAAGACACATATCTCATATTTTGCAGTCTTTCTACTTCTTCCTCATCTCTTCCTGTTCCTCCAAATATAAGGTATTTCAAAGAAAAGCTTCTGAGTCATATGGACAAAACAACCTATTTTCCCCTAGCGTCATTCTCAGAAAAGCTTGAAACATTACAATGCAAAAATTCAACTGAAGGCAGAAATTGGCATGGAAAAATTCATCACAAACAGCTAGAGTCTGGCTGAGTTATAAGTATCTGAAAAAAGGCATGTATCAAGGAGAATGCTTGACAGCCTCAGTAATAGAGAATGCCACTTAGTTTTGCCTAAAATATGGATGCTCCCGACAGAGAAAGAAAAAAAAATGGTAAAAGATAGCTAAGAAATTCTAAAGATGTTGGCATATAAATACTGGGGGGAGGCGGGGGGGGAGAGATTGAAAACAGCAGCTGTTTTACGTTAACATGCAAACCCATTTTTACAATATTACATGTACAAAAGAAAAAAAAAAAAACAAACCACCTGTGGTTACTTGCAACCCTGCACATTGGAGCAATGAGTGTATTCTAACTCAGATGGTCAGGGGCCTGTGGATCACGGGTGTCAGGAGTGCCCCCTCCAACATCCAGCGCTAGATGTATCCTCCCACCAGGTCAGGACAAGACCCACATGAAGCAATCTCCTCCTGCTTCTAGTGGGAGAGAGGCTGGAAGGGGTTCACCGTGTCATATCCTCCAGTCTAGATGTTGGCTACCAGGGTGGTTAAATATTGCCATGGAGTATGTCTGATCATCATACTTCATTTTTTCCTAGCTGTTGCCCTATAAACTGGCCCCAATTTAAATAATAGATATTATCACAAGCAAGTTTCAAGGGCAGGTGACAAGGAAGGAGATCAGAGCCATCACCTGCCAATGACCTGGAGGCTTGTACAGCGATCTCCCCCTTCCCTCGGCGTTCAGCTCTCTGTGGTCCAAGGTCCGTTTTGGTGTAGCCCTGGTGTGCAGCCTTGGCTCTGACCTCTCAGATGACTGCTAAATTGTGAGGGAGAGCTGTGGAGATGCCTGATGCATGGGGCTGAGTCTGCCCCAGCTGCTCCTCAACTGCCCTGCCCTCGGCTGGGGCAGTGGGAGTCGTAGGCCCTCACAGCACTATGACAAACCACAGGGCTCAAGAGGTAAAAAATTGATGTGAAAAGGTGAAAAAAACCTACAGAAAAAGATCAGGGAATTGTAGATGACAAGTCAACAAAGCACTGAGTGATAACACAAATATGAAAGCAGTCACATAAACAAGAACTCGTAAAACAAAATGAAGGAAAGAGTTCCTTTTTTAATATTTCAATGGTGCACGGAAAACTTAAAATATTCCCATATACAGTGGTTAAAAGACCAGAATGTAGGACAAAATTTTACAGTTCCTCAAGTGGTTACTCTTCTTTTACCCTCTTTTTCCTAGAGTGGCTTAATAACTTGGTCCTTGAGAAATTGCATCTCAAAGAAACGTCGACAAAACTGCATTGTAGTATCCGAGCTGATAGAAACAGAGAGAGCACAATGCAATGTAGAAGTCCAGAAAAATGCAGAGCAAATCAATTCAGCCGCATGATTTGTCCAGGTTAAATTCAATCAACAGTCAGTTCATAACACAGAAAACAGTAGCAAGTTTCAACAGTGTATAATCATTTTGGGTCTGATTGTGCATTCTCTGCACACCCACTTGTACAGAAGTCATTAGACATCTTGATGCATAAAAGAATTGGGATTACGTCTTCTACAAAATCCATAGGAGCAAGAGCAATTAAAATTTATGACTTCACAGCCTGGCCATCCAGACAGCTGATCCAAAGGCTCACATTTCAAGCAGAAACTTTTGTTCAATCTCTGAACCAATTAACCTTGCCAATTCCTCTGTATTTCTGCAACAACAATGGTACATTTAGGGAATCAAAAACTGTCATCAGATCCAAAAGACATTGCTGGTCCATCTCTGTGTATATTTAATTTCCTATTGAAATTACACATATCCCCAGAAACTCCTCACCTGTCTATTAATATTTGTCCATAAGCATTGTAGGTACACAATTTTTTACACAAAGGCATGAAAACACTCTCTAAATGACAAGTCACTTTCTCCCAGAAGAAAAAACTAAGGATTTAAACCTTTCTGACCTCTCTTCATCTTAATCTGCACTGAGCTCCATCTAAATTACTACTATGATATTATCTAGGCCGGATTAGTTGCCAAATGACCAAGAATACCTTTTTCACTGGCAGAGCAACTGTTACGCCTTATATTCTAACCTGTGGCAAAATGAGGAGAGGTGCTATCCTGGAACCGGTTCTCACCAGCAAGGATGGGCTGGTTGATAATGTCAAGCCCAAGGGCAGCCTTGGCTGCAGTGACCATGAAATGGTGGAGCTCCTCAGGGCAGTGAGGAGGGCGCACAGTAAACTCACTACCCTGGACTTCAGGAGAGCAGACTTTGACCTCTTCAGAGGTCTGCTTAGTAGAGTACTGTGGGATAAAGCCCTGGAGGGAAAGGGGCCCAAGAAAGCTGGTTAATATTCAAGGATCACCTCCTCCAAGCTCAGGAGTGGGGCATCCCAACAAAGAATGGCAACAAAGTGCCCAACAAAGTCAGGCAAAAAACGCCAGGAGGCCTGCATGGATCAACAAGGAGCTCTTGCACAAACTCAAGCACAAAAAGAAGCCTACAGAGCATCCAGCTCTGGAGCCCCCAACACAAGTAGACATGGACCTGTTTGTTCATGAGAAGCTCATCATGACCCGACAACATGCACTTGTAGCCCAGAAAGGCAACTGTATCCTGGGCTGCATCAAAAGCAGTGCAGCCAGCAAGTCGAGGGTGGTGTTTCTCCCCCTCTACTCCCCTTTGGTGAGACCTCACCTGGAGCACTGTGTCCAGTTCTGGAGCCCTCAACATAAGAAGGACACCGACCTGTTGGAGCAAGTCCAGAGGAGGTCCACAGAGATAATCAGAGGGCTGGAGCACCTCTCCTGTGAAGACAGGCTGAGAGAGCTGGGGTTGTTCAGCCTGGAGAAGAGAAGGCTCCGGGGAGACCTTATAGCAGCCTTCCAGTACTTAAAGTTGGGGTTACAGGAGAGATGGGGAGGGACTATCTATCAGGGGGTGTAGTGATAGGACAATTGATAACGTTTAAACGGAAAGATGGGAGATTTAGATTAGCTATTGGGAAGAAATTCTTTACTGTGAGGGTGGTGAGACACTGAAATATGTTTCCCAGAGAAGCTGTGGATGCCCCATCCCTGGAAGTGTTCAAGGCCAGGATGGATGGGGCCTTGAGCAACCTGGTCTGGTGGGAGGTATCCCTGCCCATGACAGGGAGGTTGGAACTTGATGATCTTTAAAGTACCTTCCAAGCCAAACCATTCTATGATTCTGTGAAAACATAGTGGAGCTATGTTGTTCAAACATTAGCTGAGATGAGAAGCCTTTGAGTGGTTCACTTGCAATTATTCATCTCTTCTCCCTTACTAGATGTGGCAGTATGTCTGAATAAAACATCACACTTCATTCTGGAAAAGAGGAAGGCCGGGACTGCCCTGAAGTTTACCATTCTCATGGTGACTGACCCCATTTGCCTGTGGTGCAGGCCTTCTTGAGTTACCATGATTTATGATATTGTCTCCCTGAATGCTTTTATAAGCATCCAGTAGGGGTCCAGTAGTACGTGTGCAATGGCAAAACAAAGACTTAAGAATGAAACTAAAACCTCTCTGAACTAGTTTCTCTTTTCAGCTTATAAAAAGGAAACCCTTTAAAAAAACAGCAGTTAAGACAAGATAGTTCACGGTAGCTGAAGGTTTGACTCTGCATTTTTCTTTTTTGTATGGATCAAAGTCTCTTCTATCATTTAAATAATTAGTGATTCTCTTATTTTATTTATGAGCTATTCATGCAGCAATTTGTCGGCATTTGTATCATGTCCAGATTACCTACATTTTCTCCATACACTTTGGCACAAAGCTTACCTTCAGAATTCACTGCCTTTGTGAATTACCACCAAGCCTCTGAATCAGAGAAACTGCTCCCTGAACACAAACTTGCGTTTTACTTCTTTTATTTACATACTGCATTTTGACTGGTGTTACATAGCAGGCATCCCAATTCACAACGTAATATCAATGACAGATCACAATAGAGAGAGAGCAAAGGAAACCTAAGCTTCTGCCTCATAGGAGGCAGAACATAAAAATAAAGCAACCTCTCAGAGACACTTCTGTGAGAACTTTTATGGGCTTTTTATAGTTTTTGAAATCAGCCCCTTTATGATAGAGGAGAAATATCTTAAGTGCAGGTCATTTGCCAGAGGACAATACAGGTGTATATCCATACATCACAGACACTTCATGATATGTCATTACACATACGTAAATGAGACACAAGATAAACCTTTTCCAAATACAAGCATTGGCAACAACTATAATAACAGTGACAGTGGTTTAGACAAATTCCTTTGTTGTGTCTGCTAAAAACTGCAAAGGAATACCAAAAAAAAAAAAAAAAGGAAGTAGGAGAACATAACACATTATTTGTGGTGTGGGATTAAATACTTCATTTAATTAAGTTTTAAATTATGGTTTTCAATAGGCTAAATTAGAATGCATTTTAAATAGGAATGGGAATGTCTGTTTAATATATGGCTGAAACCTAAACACTGAACTAAGTGTAAACCTTTCTTTAACAAACAGCTGTTGGAATCATTCATAGACAATATTATGTGGGTGTTGTATTCGGTTACAGAAAAGGTATACTAATGTCAGTAATAGATTAGGATAAATCTTAATATAGATAGAAATATCTAGACCTTGGTTGATAATAATTTTGAGGTGTTGGCTGAGGACTGTCCTACAACAGTGTGGAGGTACCTGAAAATTGCTCATTATTGCATCAGCTGTGGGATCTACTCATGCTCCTCAGCTCATCCTGAAAATGGCTTAATTGCTAATGGAAATGTGACTTAATCCATTATCAGCACTGCTGAAAGAATTGCGATAGATGTGGTTTTCCACCAAATCTCCAATGAATTTTCTATGGTAGGGTTGAAAGTGGTCTATTCCAGTTTCCACTGCAGCAAAATCAATTTCATTACTAGCTGACTTGGCTCCAAGAGGAATTTCTGACAAACATTACCAACACTTAGTCATATTTTTAGTATACTGTCTCAATATTTTTCACTGGTTTGATTTCCTAATATCCTGCTTCTAAGATCTCTTCAATCTGTCAGATTTGCTTTCATAACTTCTGTTTTTTCCCTGCTTTGTTAAGATCAGATGCAGCGTGAAGATCCTTGCTGTCCCAGAATCGCTGGGAAAATCATAACGTTAATAGGATGTAAGCAAAGGAAGTCAGATGCCAGAAGAAGGCAGCTGTTATAAAGAAAGACAAAATCAGAACGACACAAGGAGAAAAGAAATAGAGAGCAAAACAAATCTAAAAGGATGAAGAATGACAGGATGAGATTTGGGACCTGAATCTGCAGAGAGTATTAATCTTAATTTTCTGGATTGCAGAAGAGCTAAATTTGACAGCATTTTCAGCACTGCCAAAAGAGTAGCACCCAGCTCTGGGAATGGGATAAGACAGTGGGGAAGATGATATGAGGCCAACACAGTCTGGAGTCCTCTTTTGGAAAGTATGGACTTCCCAAAGCAGGTCTGAGCAAATCTGGAGGGGATAAAGAGTTATCACCAGGAACACTCCCAGGAATAACTCATAAAGTGCATCTCTCCCAAAAGCCGCCTTCAACCACAAGGTGAAGGACTTTCTGGTGGCAGCTGGTAATGGCCAAAGAAGGGACTGCAAAGTGAACAATTAGTTTTATCAAATAGCTTCACCTAAGAATGATGGAGAGCAGAGCAGGAAGAGAAGAAAAAGAAGTATCTGGTGTGCTTGAGAAAAGAAATGTCAAGAAATGAGGAGTAAAAATGTGGGGGGAAAAAAAATCAAAATTTGAGGAGCTTATCTGACCTCACAACCTTTTGGCAGATCATCTTAGTTTTAAAGAGGTCTGTCTGCTCCTTATTCCTTGGCACTGACCAATACTACTTATTGAAAATTTCAACTATTATTGCTGAAAGAGTGAATATACATTTTCCTTCACATATCTTAATTATAGCTATATTAAAGGTGCCTGCAGGCATATTGCATATTTAAGTAGTCACCATTTACAGATGAACTTTCCAATTTTCTGTGGAGCCTTTATTTCCCATTTAGGACTGAGGTCTGCAATGCTACCATTAGCTTTACTATTTAATCTATTTGATAAATTTCTGTTTGGCTGTGGGCCAGACTAAAGCAAAATTACTTTGGGAAACTACTCCAACAACCTACTTAATGTGTCTTGCCCTTGCTATTAGTACTTGTGGACATATCTGTAGGGATCAACAGCTCAGATTTAAAAATGAAACCAACCCTTTTTTTTTTTTTTTTTTCCAAAAGTCCTTATTTATGCAAGTCTACTTCTTGGCAGAATTTATTTTTCTAAGAATATGGAATGAAAAAACTAGAGAACCTAATATATTTCATATGCAATTTTTCAGGCTTAACAGCCTGTTTATCACTGTTAAAACATTTATTTAAAAGAAACATGCCGTAAATAGCAGTGTGCTGTAAAGCTGCATTTCTTGACAATTTCAAAGGAAAGGAAATAAAATATTAATGTTTTACTAATACAGTTGCAATTGAATTTCCCAAAGTTTTTCTTTATTTAATGGAAACTGTTCCATCATTTCCATAGAATTAGATGTGACCTTGGAATACAACCTAGTCCGATAGCCCCTCACTTTTTGTAGCCAAAACTCACTGCTGCTGTTTTCTTAGCCTAAACCGATCTTAACTGTTGTGCTGCACTGCCAGTCTCTACCTGTCCCTTAGGTTCACTATCACAGAATCACAGAATCTTCATGGCTGGAAGGGACCTTTGAGATCATCGAGTCCAACCACAAAAACAAAAACAAAAACAAAAACAACCCGACACACAACACCACAACAATCATCACACCCAACAATCTCAGGCACTAGAGCATGCCCTGAAGTGCCACATCTACACGTTTCTTAAATATCTCCAGGGATGGTGACTCCACCACCTCCCTGGGCAGGCCCTTCCAGTGCCTGACCACCCTCTCAGGAAAGTAATTCTTCCTAATATCTAATCTAAACCCCCCCTGCCGCAACTTCAGACCATATCCTCTGGTTCTGTCATTATTCCCTTGGGAGAAGAGGCCAACACCCACCTCTCTACCACCTCCTTTCAGGTAGTTGTAGAGGGCAATGAGGTCTCCCCTCAGCCTCCTCTTCTCCAGACTAAACATGCCCAGTTCCCTCAGTCTCTCCTCATAGGACTTGTTCTCTAGACCCCTCACCAGCTTGGTGGCTCTCCTCTGGTGAGGAGACTATGGTCTCTGTGCTCCCTCTTCTTCCACAAGCATTACTGCAGCATCACTAAACTAACAGCCCAGCCAGCCAAAGCTGGATCTGCTGATGCTTGGCCTGGCACAAAATCACACAGCCTTCCAGCTTGAGCTCTACTTCATACATATATGTCATTTTGGGGAGCAAATTGCTATTTCATACCCCTTCCCCCAGATAGACATCCAACACATTCCTGAGTGACATCTATCCATCTTCTCTTTTAAACCTTAAATGGCAGAAGATTCCACAACCTTCACGGTCAATTTATTTTAGTATTTAACTGCCCTTATAATTTCTTAGTTTATAACCTGTATTTTGTTTTCTTCAGATTGACCCTTATATGTCCAACATCCTGCATACGGACACTAATTTTTCACTTTCATTTATTCTGCAGCTACATTTGGAAATTCATTATTCTGCCTTCCCAAAGTGTTCTCTGAAACGAACAATCCCATTTCTTCTGATGTTCCTTCACATACAGTTTTTTGAGGCCTCTGATCATTATTTTGTTTCTTGCCTAAATGACCTGTGCCTCATGGAAAAATGTGCTAAAACTCGACACAGTACCCCAGCGATACTTGTACTAGGGCTGTCAGGAGTAGAAGAATTATCGTTTGAGCTTAATGCACACATGCCTACTCCTGTGCCCCCACATGAAGTAGAATGATTGATAACTTGCACTTGCCAATGGCAGTAGAATGGTTTTTCATATGAACTGTGAGAGTGATGCAAACTTAGCCTTAAAACTATACACTCATGCCTTGAAGCTCTGGAGCCTTGACGTGTATAAATTTTTACCAAATCAAGGTGCCAGTGCTGCATGGTTTCAGAGGAGTGTTGAATAAATGTGCACTGAGGCCTTGATTCCGCATAACAAAGCTCCAAATTTTGAAAGTTAAACACGAAGTTACATACTTTCCTAGACGAGGTACCTTGTATTTAACATAACAACGACTGGAGCAGGGCTCCTCTGTGTTTATAACGAAAAAGTCTGAACAGCCACAGTGGTGTTGCTACTGATCAGCTGCTAAATATATGTAAAAAGGGATTCCTCCATTTAATCTCAGCAATATTTAGTGACACGTGGACTTAGAAAACCTTATTACTGTGGCTCCTGTCAACGGGCGCTACACA
Source organism: Limosa lapponica baueri (assembly GCA_002844005.1). Classification (NCBI taxonomy): domain Eukaryota; kingdom Metazoa; phylum Chordata; class Aves; order Charadriiformes; family Scolopacidae; genus Limosa; species Limosa lapponica. The sequence continues at coordinate 218,472 of KZ506130.1, forward strand.
CCTTATCTACTACGAAAAGTCCTAATTTTGAACCTCACTTCCATTTGTCCTTTATTACTATAGCTGCAGTCCCAGTGCTACCCAAAAGCATTGAAGTCAAAGACACCAAGTCCCAGATAACCTTTGTTGCTGGTGAGTGCAATTTAGTAGCCTCAGTAAAAATTCCTGAGGTGCTGGTTTCATTTTTCTTTGATTCAAACCCTCAAAATTACTGTGATAACAGTTTCCCATCCCCTCCATTTACAACTGGGACATTATGCTGATCTTTGAGCTCTAATTTAAAGCAAATTCTGTTCTGTCTATAGTGTAATTTTCTTGTATTAGTGTCACATGCAGACTACCTATAAATAATGTTCTGGTCTGTGATTACTTTACTTTTCAGGATAAATTTAATCTCCATGGGGTTGTAACGTACAGCTCATTTTCAGAATTTCTGTCTACACTGTAGATTTTCATCATCTGTTGGGACATGGATGTGAGGAACAGGATTACTTGATGCAAGGCTGAATACTGTGGTCAGCAGAGGCTTTTTGCATAATCATGACATTATAATTATAATAAAATGTTCTGTGTTTTACACAAATAATAATTTTCTCTCTGTTGAGCACAATGAAAACCATTCCATAATTCCATTTCTATGTCTTTTTTACTTTATTTATAATATCTGCTATGCTTGGCTTTAAACACTGACACAAGTTTTATGTGATCTCAGGAAAATATCAGCTTTTGCTTAAAACCACCATTCATATGGCCAGCTAACCTCTGTCACTCACATCACCCTTAGGGTTCACTGTTGTTGAACATCAAATCCAGCCTCAGATGCCTGAGGTGCTGAGGAAGTGCCTTTCTTCAGGTATCTAAGACAACAGTTCTGAAGGCCCTAATCAAACTGGGTAAGATGTAGCACATGCTAGTCCTAGGCTTTGAGAAGTATCTACGTGAAATGTTGGCCTCCAGCCTTTACGTCATGGCTTCTTTCAGTATCCATTTTCTCCCTGAATACGACAAAGTACCTAAGGAAGATGGTGAGGACAGAGCAGAACCCCGTCCTCTCTGCAGGGATATCTGTGGTGCTTCTCCACAGGTACACTGAGACTTAAGAAACTGAGAGGTTTCCATCTCGTCAGCCACCTACTCCTGTTCATTAGAAATGTGGAAGCACAGTTTGTCAGAAAGTAAGGAAAAAAAACAACATTGCAAGACAATATGCAATACATACTGTCTTTTTTAAGACTAAAGTTCAAAAAGCTATCTTGGTATAGATCTTGCTTCTGAGAATCTCTAAAAAAAGCTGTGGTCACCAGCTCTTTCTGCTGTGTACTGAATTATGTATGTCTCTGTAGGGTCAGAAATTGTATTACAACAAAAAAAAATACTTTTCTCCAATACTTCAGAAAAAGATCAGAGTGATCAGGTAGAGTTTTGTGTGTCTCCGCAGGGTAAGGATGAAGACTTCTCTGTCATAGCCTCAATCTATTCACCATTCTTTAAAAAATATCCTCAGGCTCGCCAGAATCAGGGAAAAAAAAGTGAAATATGAGATCTGTTGTTTTTATTTAAAATGTTCTTAAAAATCCCATGAAGCATGAGGCAGAAAGGTCTTTAAAAGTGCTTTAAAAACATAAACAAGAATTTCCTATGTAACATCAAAGAAAATGTAGTAAGGTATAAGAAGCCCAATAAAAGCTGATGTGTACTGTACAATAACAATCGTGCTCTTTTTAAATTTTATGTAATGAAATGTTCCAGAGGAAGAAAAAAGATGAAAGAAAAAGATATAAAATAAATAAAAATAAATAAAATAAATAAATAAAAGAAGTTGAAGTTAAAAAGAATACAAAACAGAACTACTAGAGCTGATTGCTCTACAAAAATCCTAAGATACCTGAGAAAAACAACTGGCCTGTTTTAATAAATACAAAATGCTACAGAAAGATTTTATGCAGTGTCTGATAAAGCTTTCAGTATCATTATTGTAATTATAATAGAAAGAGTAAAGCTAGGACAGAATATGAGCTATGAGTTCCTGTGAGATAAATGGCAAAGAAAGTAGGTCACTACGAAAAGTAGAAAAAATGCAAAATCCAATCCAGTTGTGTTCAATACCAGCATACTGGTATCTGGTATCTGCATACTGGTATCTGCACCATCAGAGAGGGTGAGTCCCTGATGCAGTTGTGTATCTTCGCCAAATATACCGAGCCTTCCTGGGTAACATGTTCTCACTTTCCACATCACCATAAGCTCTGTGATGACGGGATTCTTATTCTATACCTAGTGGTGGAAACTTACAGCATATAGCTACAAAATTTGTATGCAATATATGCACAAAGGGAAAGGTTTGCTGCAGGATACTTAGAAAAAATTAATGTCCAGTCATGATAAAACACATTTAGATTTAATAAACTAACTAAAACGATCATACTATGCAGTTTTTAAATTACTGAACATTACAGGCTGGGGGAGGTTCAGAGCCACTGATCCTGAGGGCATTCTAGCTTTCCTTTCAACCTGTGTGCTGCTCTCTTCCCAGGTTTTACCCTTCTCTATTCGTTCAACAATCTTCATGCATAAGTGAGCTGCAGAGCTCTCGAACTGATATGTGTAAGAGGAACCATTACAGCAGGAGAGTAATCAGAATGTAAAATGGGGCTGTTCAAGAACTAACATTGTGACATGGATGCTGTCGGAATGCATTAATAACATGACGTTGCCCGATATATTATATGATACCCTAATAATGAAAAAAAGGAAAAAAGAAAAAAAGAAAAAACCAGAAAAACATAGCCTTTGTATGAAAATAAAATACAAAAAAAAAGAGAAAATTTTGAAAGAAAAATTCCATGGTAAAACAAACCTTTGGATTTAGAGATTTTTGTGAGCAGCAGCTGAAAAATTGAACTGTTGTTTCGTTTTGAATACAATCAATGCAGTTTCTTCCATTGATGGGTATTGGATTAGAACTTTTTGTTTTCCAGGACAAAATAGTGTCCTTATAGAAAATTAATGACTAAAATCCCACTAATTTCATTGGGATTCAGACTGTCAGTATCCTTTGTGTTTAATATTAAATTAACTTCTTAAAAGCCTCTTTGTTTGGAGTATCTTTTGAGAGGTACATTCAATACTGCAAAGGTCTTTGAAGAGGCAGAGTAGATATAGTGAATTCATCATCAAGAAAATAGTTTGATTTTTTTTCTTGGAAGAGCTGCAGAGGAAATTGAAAAAGTCCAACATGTAAAGGAAATATCCTGACATTCATTTCAGAAAGGAGCAGAATGGAGAGGAAATCCGAAAGTAAAACAGTGACGTTGATTGACTTTTAAAAATCTATCAAAAGACAAGAAAAAAAGTGAAAGAGCAATAAGAAACATTATCTATAAATTCTGTGTACTATATATTAATACCAAATACCTTGATTAAAACTTTATATTAAAGGATCTGAGTAACATCGTATGCCAAGATGGAAATGGCAAGTGATTTCACTCATAGCAATTTTTCAATGACTTACAAGACTCTCCACTTTGCGGTAGCAACGCTATCTTTTTCTCTGGCAAGTATATTCCTGGGAATCTCATCTTGTTTACTTATATGGATTAAAACACTCCCTTGCTCCACTTCCTTAGCCCTTCTTTGGTGTTATGTCTCGAAAGAATATATCATCTACTGAGTGGCAGAGTGGGCACTGGCCAAGGGTGAGGGAAGCGGGATGAGGGGAGAGAGGAAGAACGTCTTCTGGGGAGTAAGATGGTGAGAGTGGGATCATCAGCCAACACAAAGCAGAATCTGATCATCCCTTACCAATTATGGGGCCCTTAGGAGTCCGTAGCATTTGGCACACTGGTTTATGTCAGGCTCAGATATAGAAAGAGGGAGACCCAGCCCTTTCCCTGACAAAGCCTTGCTGTGTCAAGGGCAAACTACCATGGCCAATATACAATACTCCTTCTCTCTCAAATGGGTGCAGGAATAGCTAATAAACGTTTTTTAAGATGTAGATGTTTTAATACTTTGATTCCAGCTCATCATATCCCAGTTTCGCAAGGCTACGAGCAACAGCTTTGTACCATTTGCAAGAGAGCAAATTGGTCCATTAAGAGAAACACATGGAACACAAATTCAGGCTAAAAAAATTGCTAATACTAGACCACAATAAAGTACCCTGCACAACCAGATAATACATATTCAGAAGTGACAGAGACTTTGAAGCAGCATGGTTAGTGGTCCATTCACACGACCTACTTCAGCTGCTTCGTGATGACCTGGATAACTGAAGTGGTTCAGCCAAGGCAGCATGGCGCTCACAGCTAACTGGAAAGCTGACAAGGGGTAAGGTAAATTCACTGCAAGCTGGTCAGCTTCCACGCCTCATCTGCTACCAGTGCTGAAGACTGCAGTGAGAGAGCGTCGTGAAGAGAGGGTGCAATCTAAATTAGGCATACATCACCTAGGAATCATGTAACGTATGTTTTTATAAACTCTTAAGTGTTGATGGAAATATAAGCCTTACGATATTTTTCAAACTTACAGTCTCACACAAAATGTTTCTGTGTTTCCAGCAAACTGTGACAGATATAGATAAAGAACTAACTTAAAATTAATACGTCTGTTCCCATGAGCCCCCTGTGAAAATGTTAGGGTATCTCTAGATCTTCAAGTACTCTGAAGTTATCAAAAAGGCTGATCTATTCTACCTTATGTTCATTCTGCCATAGGGTATTTCTATAACACTAACCAAAGCAGAGCACTTTTCCCCATAGCCAGCATTTCTGTACAGTTTATTTGAAACTTTTGAAAAGAATAAGAGTTGAAACTCAAAGTATGCTTATTGAATTATAATTTATGGGTAACACATTACCCAGGTGTTTTGGACAAGATAGCGAAAGGGTAAATCAGGAAATACGACACACTGCTTTCCATTAACCCCCTGGCACTTGCAGTTTGAAGCTCCCCTTACTAAAGGCTAATCCATTTTGCTGTAGTGCTTAGCATTTTAAAATCTCAACTCCTGTGTCAAAAATTTTATATGCATTTAGGTATTAGAAAGGCAGGTAGCAGTTTTTGATCTCCTTTCTGTTTTGCACATTGTCATACCCAATCAAAACAGCAACGCAAAACATACCTACTGAAACATACAGCTCTTTAGTCTACGAGTGGTTCATTTAAACCCCAGTTTTCAGACAAATGCTATTGTCCAGTCTCCAGAATTCTGTAACAAGTAATAAGTACTCACAGCAAAGCTGAAGTTTAGTACATCTAGGTTCTGGCTAACACTAATAATTGTGAAAATGGCTTTTCATTGTTGTTTAGAAAGTAGATTTGGTCACAGCAGAAGCAGCCTACCCACGTCTTAGTACTGAAACTGGAACAGGAAACATTTTGGCTATGATATTTTGCAAAGCACATTCTTTTCCTGGATGAAATCTAAGTACTTCAAGAAATTAAATAATCGGTTAGGAAACTGTATATTAGCTCAGTCAGTTCAGCAGGTCTTCATTTTCGTAACACATTAGCAATAGAATGAGGGGCAATGGTTTTAAACTGAAAGCTGATAGATTTAGGTTAGATATTAGGAAGAAATTCTTTACTGTGAGGGTGATGAAACACTGGAACAGCTTGCCCAGAGAAGCTGTGGCTGCCCCATCCCTGGAAGTGTTCAAGGTCAGGTTGGATGGGGTTTTGAGCAACCTGGTCTGGTGGGAGGTGTCCCTGCCCAGGGCAGGGGGGTTGGAACTAGATGATCTTTGATGTCCCTTCCAACTCTAACAATTCTAAGATTCTATGATTCTATTAATATTAGAGACATAAGAGTTTGAGTATCATCTGGCTTTTTATATCCATTTGCTCCTCAATAAGCAGAATAAGAGAAGCCTGCTGTCATTACTAATAGGAAAATAAAGACTACAATTCAAAAATACCCTCCATAATTCAGATGAAATTGCCCTTGCTTCCAAAATACCATCACTCTTTCCTGTACAAGCAAGAAGCAGATAAGCATCTGGAGTTGATAAGCATCTAGTTTCTCTACAGCAATTAGTTTAGCAACCTATACCATGATGATATGCATTTGTTTCTGTTGGACTGGATATTTTGACATCTCTCATTTTAACTTCAGAATATTTCATGTCACTGAAAAGTCCTCAGTTAATATGAATGACAATCACCTGCTTAGGATGGAGCTGTTCTTATGATGACTTTATACTGCAGCCTACAGAATTGACACTAATTATTAGAAAAAGGAAGTGTCATTTTAGTTACTGATACAGAGAGCAGATGCTGCCTTCAAGTGTCTGCACTCATGCTTGGAGTTGAAAGAGAGCTTACTGGTATTTGTCTATTTTCTCTTGAAGAAGTCTCTCATGTTTAATGTTGCAGAATTCCCTTCTGTCAGTTAACATCTGTATGACTTCCAGGTAGAGCCGAGGGAAACAGGAGCTTCTGTGATTATGTCTGCATAAAACATATAACTTTCAAGCTCCCTTTCGCCAGGAGGAATGCTACGTTGGCATTGACACCACGGAGTCTACCGCGTGTGGAACACGTCTGCGTGGCAGTCAATTTTATAGTGCTGCCAACAGTCTTGTGTCTAATTAACACGCTCATTGTCCTACAGAATATAATGAATCTATGTTTTCTGAGCAGCATTAAAAAGGTTGAATATTTGTTGTATGCCGTTTTTCCTAAACACTAAACAATTCAAATGAATTTTTGGATAAGTATACATTAAATGCACCTGCTTATTTGTATCTTGGGTTGGTTTTCACATCATGTTCTCAGAGAACACTGCCACTAAGAAGCAGAAATATTGGATAGCAACTTATATCTTCCAGGTGCACTCAGAGGATCCCCCTTTTACCTGGTCTTTCTCAATAAATTTACATGACAGCATATAGAGAATGAAAGACAAAATATAGCTAAGTGTCAGACACTTTATAAAACCTGTCTGGCAAAAGAACATGGTAAAAACAACTAACTTTTATACGTTCAGATTTCTTTTTGAGAAGATTTTTGAGGAGAAGGTCTTTGAAGTTGGCAGCCCAAAAATAAGCAGCAAAACTATGTGTCTGAGGGCATAGCCGGGAGTCCACACATCAGAAGCCCCATAACAAGATTTGTAGCACCTGCTCCATAACACAAAAAGCAGGTCTAACGCTCTTTCACATCAAATTGCAAACCACATAGCATGGTATGAAGTTTTCATAGTGCACTTTATATTGAATTTCTAAGCAAAGCAAACTTAATGAGGACAGAGGGGACAACTGGGAAAGTGGAAAGCATCAAAGAACAAAATCAGTAATGATGGTGCATAGTAAAAAAGGTCTGGGTTCTGAATATTTCTGAAACCTTTGTAACAGACAAGAATAAAAATGGAAGAGAATGCACAGATAGATTAAATATTGATTATTATACCTAAACATAAAGCCAAAATTAACACAGGTGCAATGCTATAAAATCCAAAAATAAAATGCAATGTATTGTCTATGCCGTAAAAAATCTGCTGCTTCTGTGGAAGTATGTTTGGGTTCTTTTTACAATGTGTGGCCTCCTATGTTAAATTAAGGCAATCAAGAAAGACTAATGTACCTAGTAAACTCAAAGGGAAATAAAGATAGGCCAAATGTAATTACTTGAGCTAGAACTCACATTTTTCCTTACATAAACAAAAGAATAAAATTGCATATTTTAAAAATACAGTTTACATATGGTGTTAGAAGTAGCTCTGTGGCACATTTAAATTCAAGAGTAGCATCAGGGAATTCATTAGGAGAACATTAAGAAGAGATTTCAGAGCAGATAAAAATTTCACATTTGGACACAATTTTCACAAAATGATAATTTAAATTTCATTACTGATTTGATTATAATGTGTAATTTGGACCTTATACCAAACTAGGAACTTTGTTTCCTCAACTAAATAAACCAGTAAGCAAGTAAGTAAATAAATAAATAAATAAATATGGTCTTTCAGCAAACAAATGAAATGATTATACTTCCAATGTAAAATGGTGTCCCTTTCTATGAGTGAAATGTTCAAAAAACTTTTTAATTAATTCATCTTTATTTGTATGCTCCTTGGACTTCTAAAACCTTTTTAAGCTTTTTAGATCTTTTCTTTTTTCACTCTTACCTTAAAATTTGTATATGAATGTAAAGGGAAACATAAGTGTACAAAAAGCACGCCTGAGGGAGAAAGTGGGAGAGATTTGTGGATGTCAATGAATCAATAAAATTTTCCAAGAAGAACTTTTAGGCCATGAAATATTTTTCCAAGAGAAACAGTATGCATCCTATCAATGGGAACCCTTAAAATTAGATTTGGAAAAAACCTTGTAGCTACCAGCTTAAAAATATAATCTTGCTCTCACAAAGAGATAGACGAGATCACTCAAAGGCATTTTTCTTCTCTGATGCCTGTATTTCGTAATTATGCAGAGACTGAATATTTCATTCTGTGTTTGAAATGTTAATCAGAAACTCAGGATTCTAGTCCTTAGTCAGCTTCTGGACCTTCATTTTAAAACCACATCCAGAATTCAAGATCCCTGCAGTGGGTGTCATTATTAGCTAAAGGGGTTTTTTCCTCTCAGTTATCTTCATTGAGGAATACTTGGCTACATTTTCTTGGGGAAAATAAACCCACTTAATCAGACTCTTGGATTTTTAAAAGCAAAAATCAGATTTTTGGTCCTTTTTCAAAGGAATTTAGTTTATGTCACTTAAGTAAACCAGTCTATATTTTTTTTCTTGGCTATACTTTCGGTTTTTAATAATGCCTGCATCAGTATATTTATGTATATGTGTACATATGTCAGTTAAATATAAAGTAATCCTTTTAAAGTTACTGAAACCGAAAATGCAAGCATTCAACTGCAGCTAGCGTAAATCCTTATGATCCAATCTTGTTTCCCTCAAGTACTTTGCAAACTTAGCTATTGTCAGAAAAAAAATAATTGCAAGCTTGATCTAATCCTCCCTCTATTTTATTTCAGTGCTTTTACACTCATTAAGTGTGTGTTTTATTCCTTACTGCATATGACATCCCATTAATATAAATCCTTTAGAATAAGGTCTCTAGTACCAGCACTTATAAAGAGGTCTCATGTGAGTGGTTGCCTTTTCCCTTCTCTGGCTCTTACCATTAATCCCAGCAGAAAATGACCTTTTTTATTCCAAACAAATGAACAAACAAACCCCTTAGTTTATATACTACTTAAACAGAATATTGGGAGAGATATGCGATACGGCAGGGATATGACAGGCCCCATTCAAAAGTTATTAAATCCCCAACTTCTTTCTAAAAAAATTATTTTTCAAAGACAGAGATAATCTCCGTTGGTTTTATAAAGAATATTTTATTGACATTAATTGGAAAACAAAAGCTTAGCTAATAAAGTCCTTTGATAGAAGTTTATTATTAGATTGATTTTTTTTTTTCAATTAGGAAACCAACAATTTCTTACAAACCATCTTTTTTCAGATGATGTTTAGTCATAAACAGAAATTTATTCTTCTCTGCATGGAAAAATCCTACAGAATGTAGCAGAACTGGTTAGCCTTTTTGTAACAGTGAGATGCAAGAGAAATGTTAGAATCTTACTGAATTTAAAAATATTTGAAAGCCCCACAGTTCATTAAACATTGCTTAATTACAAACTTCCTTGGCAATTGGTTGTCTTTGTTTCGGAGCTGTCATAAATCTGTTCAGCTTTACAGTTTAGACATAAAATATACGCTTTGGGAAAACTAGAAGCCGCCTGGCCAGACCTGAGTGTTCTCTTTGCATTGATTTCTTGTTGATTTATTTGACTGAGAAAGGCTCTGACTTATTCAGTTCTGGAAACAAATATGCATTCAAGAGAGTCATCAAAATATGTGCTTGAACACCAAAATACATTGCCAATGGCACAAGTCAGACCTGTGCAGCACAACAGCTTCCCAGGAGATCAGAAGCATAGTCCTGATATTGCTGGCTCTGAGATCACTGCAGCCCCTGAAGCAGGGGAGAGCGGGTGGGAGGAACAGGCGAGATCCCGAAGACCTGGGGAGGCACAAGAAGTTTTGCAGAGAAAATCAGGCTGGGATTTTGAAATTTGGATTGACATAGACAGAGGACAAACCAAGGGTCTCACTCTTAAAATAAGAGATCCCTTAAAGTAAGAGATAGGCACTGTTCCAATGAGTTTATTACCTATATAACTAAGATATAAAAAAAGGTAGGAAGAGCAGCCGAGGAGTGACATACTCAAGATCACAAAGACAATAGCAGGATTCATCACAGACCTTAGGTTTTGCAAGTACTTATTCAATGCCCAGTTTACCAAATAGATCATCTGTCTGATAAGAACATGTTAGTAGGCATCACCCTGCTGTCCCGCACTAAGCGTGGTATTATTTTAACATTATGATGAGTTATGCTTTTGCCAGCTTGATCGTAGAATTCGAAATAGATTCTCCTTGTCCTAAAGAAAGTAATATCCAGATTTGGCAACAGCCCATTTAGCCCGAGCTTGCTATGTACTATATCAAATCTGCTTCAGTACATTTTAATTTTAGACTTTGTTGCACTTTTTTTTTTTCCGAGGATATTGATTTTTTCCCCCCTTCAGTCAGTAATTTTCAGTTACACCACCTTTTCGGAAACAACGGAAAAGAGATTATTCCTCCACTGATGCATGCTTTAGCAGCTTCAAAGACCAAAGCCAAAGAAAATTCAGGAGAGGACTTCTAAGTAGCATAAGAAGTGTTGTGACAAGCAAGGATTTTCAAGTTATCATAGACCCAAGAAATACCACAGTTTCTTTAAAAGGGAAGGGGAGAGGATATTTGCAGTTAGTTTTCATCGGATTTCAACTTAGTTACAGTTCTAGATGTTGCAGTTGCAACATCAGAAGGGGCATAAAGCAGTTTACAGGCTCTGCTGCAAATACAGCATGGAATTTTTGCCCATTAATATTTTCTTTAATTCTTTACTAAATGCAACAGCAACCTAAACCAGGTCTACTCTGCAACGCGGCTCCGTGCAGATCTATCCAAGTTGACTCTAAGAGTTTTGTGCTAGCACAGGTAATCAACCTGGCCACGGTGCAATGCTGATGTGACTGTATCACCTCTAGAACCAAGTTGCATGGCGTAAGGAGAGATTACAGCACATTAATCTCTCTCTCAGATACCTTTGCGTGGCACCGTGTGTTATATTTACATGACCTATGAGATTCCCAGCTCAGAATCTCAAAATATAAATTAGATCTTAGTATCATATCATGTTCTGTGGGCATTTACATAAGGAAGGTTAATTTTTCCTCTCTTCAAAGTCTGGTACCACTTACGCAGTCTATCTGAAAAATCATTCACTTTAGTCTGTATCTGGTGCTTTTTACAGAAGTCAGTTCATGCATTCTTCATGGGCTGGAAATAAGTATATTAAAGTTCTTACATCTATCATGCAAGCTCATGCATCTAGCATGATAGGGGTCTCAGTTCTGATCAGTAGCTCAGGTACTCCCACCATACAAAAAATTAATAACAACTATAAACTGCAAGACTCTACAGTTACACTGAGTTGGAATGTCAGATTTTCTTTGAAAAAAAGAGAATGCAATGGAACTTTCTGAAGTGAGGATTTTGAAATGAAATTACATTTTCCTGTCAAACACTTAACGTATGTTTTTATGTTAACTGTTTATTCAGAAATTTAAAACATAGTGATTTAAAAGCAAAGAGAAATAACGTTTTTACAGACAAAGAGCTTAACATAAAAGCAAAAAGTAGTAACTCAAATGGAAAACAAATTCAAATTTTTCAATTCAAACACATGAAGAATAGAGGGAAAACATAAAATTTGAAATGTGATGTTGATTTAACCTGACAACGTCCTTTAATCTAATAAATCACGTAGTATTTTAAGATAGTAATGTAAATTCCACAGCATGCATTCACCATGCCAGCTTTCTAATAGATAACCTGCTGACATCTCGGAGTAGCAACTACTCTCATATTTAAAAGCACTGAATTAGGATATATGGCTGTGCTGCGTTCTCTCATGCAGTGTGTTCAACCTCAGGACAGCCATAAATATGCAAGCATGGGTGCCAAAAGCTACCAAGCAGCCTGAAAGCAGGATAAATTAATTGGCACAGTGCTCAGTTCTGCTGCAGCTACACGCCTGTGGGAGCGCAAACAAGTTCACTTACAGCTAGCCTCATCTGCTGCGTCATATGCACAACAGCTACATATTGTTTCCAGATATATATGTTTTTAACAGTTGCACAAGCAAAATGCTTCTCCTTTTCAGCTGTTTGTGGGTGTTAAACGTGTGTAGTGTTTTCCAAAGCAGTCAAGGGGGACACTGGGGATTTTAGTACTTGAAGTTAAACAGAACATGGGCATAAGAAGTCTAGGTTTGACTGTTGTCATTTCATATCAACATTTTGACACAAAATACTTGGGTTTGTTTTGCTTTATTGTTATCTAAAATGAAGCAAAGCTCCATGTGAATCTAAATGAAGATTGTCATTTCATTTCCAAATGCCAGTTCAAAAACAAACTATCTGTTTTTACATTTCTTTCTGTATTTTCATGGGATTTGACATATTCCTGCAAGACTTTCAGTTTCAGCAAAATATTATTCTTCAGCAGAAAAATATTCATCACACAAAGTCAACCAAACATCTATAGTAATACCAATAGACCACTTCTATTCTGAGGAACCACTAATGTGATGCATTACTAAATGGCTCCAGAGTTGAATTAGGCTCTATCGAAAGCTAAGGTCATTATCAGACCTTTAGACTTCTGTTAATTAGTCAGCCAATGTTATCTATAGAAAAATGTACAAAACACATTCTGTTCATAACATCATCTGATGGTTTTTACCCTTCTTGGTTTTTCTACACATGCTTCTACCTAGAGTAATACAATGGGTTAATACTTAGTATTAATGTTAAGAACCTCAGTCGAAATACGTTTGCAAATATCATTACATCTGAAATAACGTTTTACTAGAGAATGTAATGATGACTAATAGGTATGAAAGAGAAATCTTACTGCTTCATTTTCTAACTACAAAATACACAAGAAAATGAGGAATGTAGCTGATACATGAACATTCAGAAAACCATTTGGGGATATAATTGGTACTTACTAAACCGATTAGCATAAAGTAATCAAGTGTCAGTGAACATATATAATTTACTGGTGCCACTTAAAGTGGCCAAATTTTTTGTTATTCTCAGTAAACTTGTACAAACAATTGTGAGCAGACACTCTGATATTTAGGGCACAGTTTCCTCAGAGGGGTTCATTACTTGACAAAGTTCTATCTGTACAATGCCTGTCAACAATCAACAAACAAATGCCCATGTTAAGTCTCAGCTTGGCTTAACTCTTAACCTACATTTTTCATTCCCTTTTTGTGTTACGAGTCACATATACACTGTTCAAACAGATGCTTATTTTTGCTTTGAACATGGGCTTCCTAGCACAGCCAGCTGTGAAGTTTAAAGCAGAAGCCAGTTCCCTCAGGTTGGAAATTGCCCACTTTCCAAGGAGCACACTGAGATCTCTGAATGCAAAACACAGCAGGAGGAGGCTTGGGTATCTACACATAACAGAGCCGAAGAAGTCCTTTTGCTGATCTCCCGAAAAAGAGTGAATTTTACTTCACAGGGTACCAGTTTCTGTGGTGTTCCAGGCCTTCAAACCAGTGGACATGAGCTACTCTTGTGACAGGAATGCTGTGGGTAGTGTGTCAGTTCATTTTCAGCACTCTTTCAATGAGGTAAAGAAGGGCTAAAAGCTTCAAAAACAGTTCACGTGGAAAATGCCTAAACCCTCATTTGCTCATTCAAGCAAAAAATTACTTGCAGGCTTAGTGATCTGAAAAGAAGTAAAATTATTATTTGTAATAATTTTTTTAAAAGCCTCATGTGTCTTTTGCTCAGCAGTCAGGTGAGTAGAGATGTCTTACAGGAATATAAACAGTTATTTTATTCCTTCCTCAGCTACACAAGGTTAAAAACCTGTAATGGAGAATATTTTTCTGGACAACAGGCTAGGTTACTTCTGTTTTTGAAGCTGTGTTAAAAGAACATTAAGATTCTGGGAGGCAAGAGTAACCCCAGCAATTAGCAAGTAGGGGTAGCAAGTAATTAGTCCATCTTTCTCAGAAAGGACAGGTGCAGATTCCTTCTGTAGAACAGTTTCTGGTCTGCAGGTGATGTTAGCTGAATGTAAAACACAGATGTGATCCTGAAAATAGACATCAATCCTCTTTTCCTAGAAGATAGCTCAACAGCACGCGAACCTCCACGCTCCAATGATGTCTCCCTCCTTGTCATTGTTCTTCTCAGTCCCATTGGATGCCCTATAGCTCCCGCAGCCCAATGGCATAGCCGCAAGCATCAGGGAAGCAACACGGTGCCTCACACGGATGCTGTTTACATCTCATGAAGCCTGCAGGAGGTTCCAGAAACAGTTCCAGGCTTGAGGTGTTTTGAGCTGTTGGGAGTTTTTAAACTTTTAAGTGTTAAATATATTAACAATTCAGAAAGCGCAGGTTTAAACTGTGCATTCATGTCTCTCTTTCAAGTCTTTTAGCCACAAACATTTAATTCTTTCCTTTTTACTGAACTCTAGCCGTCCGTGAAATGTAGGAAGTCCATAACCTTCCAATTCATCATGATAACAAGTTTCACAAGTTCCAGCGTTTTGAAAAAATTCTGAATTGTGGAGAACTATAAATCCCAATTTATGTAATAAATCTTTTATTGACGCTCTTGAGACATTTCTATTTAGGCAAGACTTACTGTGGAAAACCTGGCTTATTATTTTAACCAAGTACCAAAGTTTTCCCTGGCAAGGTGGCACACCTTTCCTTACGTACCACCTTACTCTTCACACTTGCTCTCTCAGGCAGCCCTAGAGCACTGCACAGGTTGGACAAAAGCAGTAAAATCAGTGCTTTTCAAGACATGAACCTGTTGGAGCAAGTCCAGAGGAGGTCCACAGAGATATCAGAGGGCTGGAGCACCTCTCCTATGAAGACAGGCTGAGCGAGCTGGGGTTTTTCAGCCTGGAGAAGAGAAGGCTCCGGAGAGACCTTATAACAGCCTTCCAGTACCTGAAGGGAGCTACAGGAGAGATGGGGAGGGACTCTTTGTCAGGAAGTGTAGCAACAGGATGAGGGGTAATGGTTTTAAATTGAAAGAGGTGAGATTTAGGTTAGATATCAGGAAGTAATTCTTGACTGCGAGGGTGGCAAGGTTGCCCAGAGAAGCTGTGGCTGCCCCATCCCTGGAGGTGCTCAAGACCAGGCTGGATGGGGCTTTGAGCAACCTGGTCTGGTGGGAGGTGTCTTGGAACTCGATGACCTTTAAGGTCCCTTCCAACCCAAAACATTCTATGATTCCATTCTATGATTCCATTCTATGATTCCATTCTATGATTCTATTCATAACTTTAAAAAAAAAAAAAAAGAAAAGAAAAAAAAGAGTAAGGATGGTTTATCCTTAAGGGAACCACAGAATAGATTAGAAGTAGATTGTATTTAGTCTGAAATTGTTTATCTACCACAGGCATTCTGGGCAATTAAATGTCTGCTTCTTAAGATCACTGCCAAAATAACGATTCAATTAAATGAATTGCAATGGCTTCTAATAATAGTTAACTGGCCCACCTAATCCATTTAAATAGCGCATCTGGTCTTGTCTGTTCACTTATTCATGGTTCATTCATACAGCATTTGCTAACATAAATGGCCTGCAGTGAAATCCTTTTTTTGCTGGTTTATTGATGAATTCTGGCCACCGAATGAGTAGATCTAACTTGGGCTGGTGACACCTCTTGATATTTGCCTGCACCCACCTTTATCAGGCCATTTTGGGAAAAAAAGTGGATGAACAGGAAAACACTAGCTGTAAAAAAACAAATAGCCAATCATGATTTCAAGAAATACAAGCAATGTCAGAACCAAATGAATAGTCTCCAAGGGGAGGGATGGTCTTTCATCACATTATGTGAATGACATGGCATCAACCAATGAAGAAAAGGTGCAGAAGGTAGCAGATGTATTCAGCTTCACATACCTGAAATCAAGAGATGTAAGAACAACATAAAAAATCAAACATCTAAATATTTTAATCTATCCAAAAAATTAGTTTGAGAATTGTCTACTACTAACCTTGAATGGTGAAAGACAAAAGGCAGTCCATAATTTCTCAAAGTTAATACACTAAAAAATAAAAAAATATATTTATTGAAAAAAGAAATATCTAGAAGCCTGAATTCCTTATTTCGGAGTGTTGGTTTTGGAGAGCTTTTCAAAATTGGCTTCTTTTTCTTGTTTTACCAGTCATGAAAATGAGGAAAACCAGTTCCTAAATATGCAAAGCAAAAAAGCTAATTCTAAAATTAGCACTGTGGACAATAAGCCAGTTTTTGTCTCCCATGTGTGAGTGCTTGTTCAAAGTTACGTTTCACACACCAGAATTTACGGAATGAGCCTAAAATTTATGTCATTCTGTGCAGCCAGACCATACTTACATATGGTTTTGAAAATTCCTAGGGGCTCCAGGGCTGCATCGAGAGTCTCAAGATGCTCTGGCAACACAAATCATTCAGAATGCTTTCTACCAAAATTACCTAGACGGAACAAGCTTATAGGAAGGCTCTCCTGGAAATGGTCAACAGGATCAGAGGGGTGGCTCGGGTTCACCCCACACCAAAGTCCCTGGTGCTGGGTGGTTACCAGGAAAACACCTGCCCACCCGCTGCAGCTGGCCCTGGCTCTGCTTTTAACCTGTGTTTCTGCCTTGAAAACAAATGCCAACAGAAGCTGATTACCTTGTAAAAGATTACACCATTAGTTAGAGTGTACATGAGAAATAGCACTGAGGAACGAGCAGAAAGAATGTGAAAACCCCCAAAGCTACTGAGTCATAATAGAGTTAGCAGTCTTTCTCAAGCAGTTTTTCTTCAGCAGAAGAAATTGAAGTGAAAAGTCATAAATCATTAAAGCTCTGTATCGCATGGTATTGATATATCAAATAATGGCTGCAAACAAGGTACTAATGATTATCTGAATCTTTTTTCATGAACATGAATTTCTTAATTGGGTGATGCCTACTTAATTGAGTACAGTCAAATCAAACTAATTGTCTCCAACATTAAGTACTTACATTAAGTCTTCAAGAGAAGAATAGATCCAGCACTTATGTCTTTTCTGTGTCACTGCATTCACAAGATTTAATAGAAGTGGAAGGCAATGCTCAAATATAAAAATAAAACTAGATATTTAAAGAATAATGTTATCTATAAATAGGAAGGTTGCCGGGTTCCTCCCATAAAAATACTCCGACCCAAAAAAAGTGGTAAGTAGGTGTAAACATTTATCATTTACCCGTGAAATATAAATTAGCAAAATGCTGATAGCGTAGCAGAAAATGCACGTAAACGAAGACAAACAAGCAAAATAACTTTTCAAAATTAATTTTGATTTTATGGAGTGTTTGGTAGTTGTATACTTGCTTGGTTGGTTTTACAAAGAGGAGCTTAGTAATTGATTGATATATAGATACAGAGCATTTATGAGAACCTCTGTCCTCTGACATTAGTAAATACACATTTAGTAATCGCTCTAGCCGATAATTAATTTGGAGTACAAAACCTATTGCAGAACTGCTACAAGAAGCTACTTCTTCAAAGAAATAACAAACCGTTTGTCACCATCCAGTACGGAGTTTCACATTTTCACTACCTGAGGCTTACGAC
This sequence comes from Limosa lapponica baueri, assembly GCA_002844005.1. Classification (NCBI taxonomy): domain Eukaryota; kingdom Metazoa; phylum Chordata; class Aves; order Charadriiformes; family Scolopacidae; genus Limosa; species Limosa lapponica. Next base: position 236,238 of record KZ506130.1, read on the forward strand.
TGAAATATTCGGAACTGAAGCTGAGCTCAGGAAAGGTCTAATAATAAAAATGGGTTGTACAAAGAAGAGCTTTGTCAGAGAAGGCTAGGAATCGTCTTATTCTGAAAGGCCACAGGGTGCCAACCTTAAAACTATGCAGACTTCTTTTGTGCCAGCGTGACACAGGAGCGCTTCCCAGGCGGCAGACTCGAGTGTCCATTCAGCCATCTCTGCAACGTGTAAGAAGAGGATTAAGAAGCAACATTTACAGTTGATCTAAAAAAACAGCTGTTACATCTTTTAATGTTATGGCTGAAATACCAACTTTTTCTGAGTGTCCACATTTGAAACATACATTGCTAAGTTCCCCTTATTTTGAGGGATTTAAGCTACTAAATAATGCTTATTTAGGTGGGGGACGGGAAGCAACTCAATTACAGTGTGTGATACTCTGATGATAGATTATATATCAACTGCTAAATTTATGGAACAATGCGGGGAGACAAGACATTTTCACTGAGAATTAGCAGTAAAATTACATGAAAAACAAAATTTGAATCTACTGTTTTGAAAGGCTATCTTCTCAAGAGCTGCAGGTAGCAAGCAATATTTTCTGGTTATTGTGGAATTTGTATTTTTAAATAAATAGTATTTAATAAAACAGTTTAAGAACTACACGGGAAAAAGAGGTATAATACTACACAGGGAACTTTAATCTAACATGAAGAAATAACATGGAGACTGAGATTGGGTGAATTCAAGGAAAAAATAAAGTGCTCATTTTTAGCTGAGGCTAAATAACCTCAGTTAATTGAAATAATTTACCAAGAGCTGTGGTGGTTTCCTTGTCACTTGAAGTCATTAAGTAAGGATTGAGAATCTTCCTTAAATGCATGTTGAAGTCACAGACCAGAGGATAGGGTGTTATGTGGAGGTGGAATGTGGGTTATTGCAGTGATATTTTCTGAGCTTAGCATCTGTGAACTTACTAAAGGATATGTTACCCATGATTTATTTTACAAATGCATAACAATGAAAAGTTATCAAAGAATTCAAGAAAATGGTCCAGCAATTTCACAATGAGAAAACTTCATTTCTCTTATACACGCTAATGATGGAGGAGATAAGATACACCTTTTCTCCTATCAGCTACTGACATTTACTCTGGTTGGTGCTGGATGATTAAGGTAAGCACTCTTCATTTGGGAACTGTCTCCATGATTTATGGCTGTTTTCACTGTGCTCTACATGGTCTTAATACCTTACAAGAAAAACTATGATGGTGATTGAATAAAATAAATTACAGATATCCAGTGAATTAAAATATCTTAGATAGATCTCAGCACATTTTTTTTTTTTTTAATTCACAGTCTGTGCTCCAGTGAAATAGAGTTTCAGGAAGCCCAAAACTCTTTTTACTGTAAAACAAGCACAGTCAATGTTTGGGAATGTAAAAAGTGGGAGAGTGATCAAAAGCACCAAAACTACCATTCAGTCATCTCTGAAAGAAAACAGTTTGTTTCAGAAATATGCCTAGCAGTATTTTGTGCTGTTGGCAGTTTTCAATTCTTCATTTGGAACTAGAATTAATTATTACATAATTTACTTAAGCTAAAGAAAAATACTCATCTAAAGGGGTTTAAAATCTGAAAATAAAACAACTGAGTAATTTCAAGCAAAGCACCTGAGTTTAATCTAAAATAATTGTAGAACTGTTGTAGGATTTTAAAAGTTTCTTTCAAGTTTCCAGAAAATTCTTTTTGGTTCAAGAATCATATTTTATAGGGATAAATTTCTAATTTGACTTCTGAAAAAAAAAAAAATCCATTAAAAATCCATTTTCTCAGAATTTTTTTCATCAGCCCCAGAATGAAAACATTTTATTTAATAATTGTAATGAAAAGGAAAGTAACAAAATAAAGAGAGAAATATAACCCAAGGAAGACAAGTGATGCAAATGAAAACCAGTTGCTCATCACCAACTGACCGATGCACAGCCTGTTCCCAAGCAGAAGTAGCTACCTCCCAGCCAACTCCCCCTAGTTTATATGCTGAGCATGACATCATATGGTATGGAATATCCCTTTGGCCCGTTTGGGTCAGCTGTCCCAGCTGTGTCCCCTCCTAGCTTCTTGTGCATCTCCAGCCTTTCCCCTGGCAAGTCTTTGATTTAGTGTAAGCACTGCTTACAACAGCTAAACATTATTGTGTTATCAATATTATTCTCATACTAAATCTCAAACACAGCACTATACCAGCAGCTAAGAGGAAAATTAACTCTATCCCAATTGAAACCAGGACATCAGGCAATGTAAGTAATTATCTGGACTGGAAACTGACTGGGAAGATAGGCATCACGCCTTGACAGTGTTGGAGGATACAGGAGTCATTTATGACTCTGCGTGACACAAAAATACGTGCAATATCTTTTCTCTTAGTAATATATCAAAATATGAAAGACATTCTAAATCCCTCCCAAAGAGGAAGAAAGAAGACAGCTCTTCAGGATAAACCTGATGGTTTAGAGAAAAACTTTGTGGACCATGAGTTTACAGTCCCTTACTCACAAACTCATCACCTCAATTCTCTGGGAGTTGTACCAATTCCTTACCAGAAATACTTAAAGGCTAAACTTAGGCTGTACCAATTTAGCTTACAAAAACAGGATGTGCAACAAAATTTTTCTTTGTAACAGGGAAAATTTATGTCTGTCTTTAGAGACACAAGGAAAATGCTGGTGCCAGAAGGAGCTCAGGATGACAATAAGATGTGATTTGGGCCAGTCTGACCAGTCTGATGTGGAATCCTAACTGTTCCGTTAATCAGTACTTCACTATGTAGATATTCCACATCTTTATTAAGCAGTAAGGCTTCATAATATGCATACGTAGAACCTTTCTAAGAAGGAAAAGGAAAAGATAATATTCTGTTAAGTCTTGCAAGTCTCCCCTCTCCTAGTCCACCTGCCTATGCTGAGTCTTGGCAAGAGGGTTCAGCCTTGCATATGCCAGTTATGAGGCTATTAATAGAGTGAAACATGATATGATGATACAGAACTAATTAATGGTGAATAAATGTGATATAAAATGCTATCATATTCACAGCAGCCTTTAATCACAATGTAAACCTCATGTTAAAGCACCTTTTATGTGCAAATTATGCTGACCATTACATAAAAATCTGAAGTACTCACTTTTATAATTCACAATGTGTTATCTTTGTGGAAATGCCCTCCTATTTTATTTATATAATTTTCAGTCCACTATATATTGGTCTATGTGAATTACTTGTTAGCAAGTCTGTTCTGAGAAATTGTAGTACTAAAATTTCCAGCAAAGGTACAATTGCCAATCAAAATTACCACATAAAAAACTCAGAGATACAATCACAAACAATTACCATACAATTACAACATGAAAACATACCAAGTACAGATACAATCACAAAGACAAGTACAGCTGATGGCAAATCTAGAAGCAATTACACAAAGCCTTTGAAGAATTACACACATTTATTTAAACTTGATAAATGTGTATGCCTTAGCAGTAGCATAATTGAGCAGGATTATTATAGCCAGTGAGACAGGGCAATTTCATTTGCATAAGTAGTTTTGCAAATTTCTAATATTTAAAATTTGATTAAAAATGAACTTGCAGTTATTAGCATTCAGGTTATTCACTTTTCTATCTTATAATCATTAATTATTTTAGAGCCACCAGACATTTGCAAAATACTTCACATATATGAGAAACTATAATCCTTTCACAAAAGCTCTTGATATGTAATCTTGGCCACAATTTGCAACCAAGAGGTAACATGGCAGGTAGTAAAAACACAGGGAGTTGTAGGAATTGTTAGCTCCTTGAGTCTGCACATTTACACCATGATCCAAACTTCTGCAAGTCAAAAGACACATCGCAGAAATTTACAGGGATGTTTGATCAAGCCCCTTCCTAAGAAATGACTGTTTTATTTTGCTGCTCACAGTCACCATTGAAAAAATGAGACTTATTTTGTGTCATTTTTTGCAGCGCTTGGAGTGGAAATAAATCTAGAATGACTTGAATGGCAAGAGGATAATCATGAAGTTTATTCCTCAGCGAGCTACTAAAAAACAATAAACCTAAGTTTGTTTAAAGTGATACCCTGAGAAATTCAGTCAGAACAGCTAGCAGCTCATCTTGAAATATATCATTAACAATAAGGTGTCTTCAAAATCATAATGATAAGTATTTTAAATTACTAGAAACAGAAACACATACACAGAAGAAAGGTAAACCAAGATAATGATACACCAGTACTGTTAAAAGGGGCACACTGAAACACATAATTTTACTTTTACTTTACAAGGGCTTGACAGTCTTTGGCATGGGTATCAGAGCAAAGATTGTCTTTGGCATCAAAATCAAATCAAAGACTCATAGATAATTTTAGTCCGTGGACTCCAAACTGTACTTGACATACTCTTTCATGGATCCTGCTTCTGGATCGAGGACATGGCTCTGTACAAGTCCTGCAGCTTCAAGCCAAAGAAGTCAGCCACCTAAGCTGTTGGGTTGTTGAACATTCAGTTGCTTAAAATCAAAACCAAACATGCCAAATGCTTCTTTAACCTTATGTATTGCCCAGCGACAGTTCTGCTTCCAGACCTTGCTTTTGATGAAATCAGTGTTTTGCTACTGTACAACAGAAGGTATGAATACTCATTTAACAATGTTATTGATGAACTATAAGCTTATAAAGTCCTGCACTTTCACGTCTTCCCTGCAATTTCTTCTCTAAGAAACTGTTTTTCCATGATAGCTATTATGTACCAAATATGTGTATTTTCTTGTTTGAAACATCTAAAGATGTTACTTCTATTCTAAATGTCCAGCTTAACCGTATCATTTCTGGGCACCACTTTGTACTTTTAGTTTTAAAATGAAAGGGGGCTGAAGGGTCACATTCCTTTGTGCTTCACAAAGAGTAACTTTATAATTGACAGTTCACTGTGTTTACACGGCCCTGTTCTGTCTGATTCCTGCCTAGCGTTTCTGAAACTTTGCACAGAATTTAATACCAGATTGATGGGATTAAGCTTTAAACCTGCTGCACACGTTTTCCTGCTCGGAAACAAAACAAGGGGTGTGGAAAATTGTTCAACTGGAAAGTAAGTCAGGAAGATTTGTGTTTTGGGGGTTGTCTTTGACTACTAGGCCCTAAGAATAAAATTTTGATGCCCTCAATTGAGCCAAATTCTAATTGACAAGTGCAAATATGCCCTGCGAAACGCACAATTTGATCCGTAGAATTATACTGTTATTCAGATTATAAAGCATTAGTAGTTTAATCACTCAACTATGAACCTTGTTGTCTCTTCTCAAGTCAGTTTTTTCATTACAGCTTACCTGTGTCTGCAAGACTGAATTCTGATCAACTAATTTATTCCCCCATTGCTACAGAAGATGACCTTAACTTTATGAAATTAGTAAATATCAAGTTTCCTCGGCAGGTAATTGTAGTTCTTCCACTCTCAGTACAAATTACAAAATAAAAAACATAATGAAACAAAGCAGGGAACTCACCAGTTGGTGAATCTACATAATAGACTGTACTTGGTATGCATGCTACAGCAGTAGAATCAGCAGAAAAGGAACTGAAACAAAATTGCTTGACCTATTTTAATATTTGATGAAGAAATACTAAGCCTAGAAATATCATGTCTTCAGGGACCTTGTAGTTGATATTATTAAAAAACATTTTAAAAGGAGGCTCCTATAGTCTTTCATAATAAGCTTTGGGTATTACTTTAAGAGTCCATTAACTTATGCTCAACTAATCTTGAATTACAATAGAAATCCTTTGAAAGCATGTATCATAATCACACAAATACCAGATAAATTCATTTCCATCCTTTTGTGAATGTTTTTCCCCAGACACACTATAGTTTTTAATCCCTTTGTGTAACAGTCCAGAAGTTGATATTTTAACATTAATAGAAGTCCAATCAGTCCTAAATCTGAAAGAAGAATCCAAATCAAAACTACTGGTGAAACAAATCTAATGATTTGTTTTTAAGTTATTTATCCGTAACTTTGAAACTACAATAAAGAGTTATTTTCTTATATTAGTATAATTATAATATTTATTATTTTCAATTAATTTTACTGTTGTGTTTTAAATTATCTGAGTGACCAATACAAGCTAAAAAATTTTCCAGAGAAACACTATCTGAACAGCAGCCTGGAAAGCAGCAGTCTTTCAAATTTGTGTGGATGAAGCAAAAAATCATGAAAAAAATCAGCCATGCAAGGCTGAACTATTGAACTGAGAGGAGAAGAAAAATCTTTGAATGGAAAACATATTTGTCAGAAAATAAGACTTTCGACTGAAACTTAGGAGACTGTAGTTCCGTTTTCCCACTTTTTCCAATAGTCTTCCAAAATCACTGCATTTCTCTTAAGTTTCTTTACTAGGGAATATTTTGTCATCAAAATAAGGCATTTTCTTCCATTCTAAATATTTGCAGCAGCATCTTACTATTGAGAAGGCCCAGTCTTTTCAAAGAAAAGTCACAGCTGAGAAGCCAGATGATTTCAATATCGGAAAATAAATACTTGTACATAATTCCCCCTGTGAGTGTCTTTGAATACATTTGAATGTAAACAAATGCTGAAGTCATGGTCATGACAAAACAGAATTATTGTTCTTCAGTGTTTTTATGCCAACCCCTCTCTTCATGCTACTGCTGAGATCTTAAGTTTTTTGAAGGGAGAGGTCCCTATTATAGGTTAGTTCACTACTAAGAGCCAAGCTTAAACCATATTCTACTGAGGCCTCATATACTACAATAATAGAAATATCTGTGTCTTGTTCCTTTGAGCTTGGATTTTTCAGTGTTTTGCCCAGTTAGTCCGTGCAGATCATAGAATCATAGAATCATTCAGGTTGGAAAAGACCCCTGGGATCATTGAGTCCAACCATCAACCCCACTCTACGAAGTTCTCCCCTACACCACGTCTAAATGACTCTTAAACACATCCATGGATGGTGACTCAACCGCCTCTCTGGGCAGCCTATTCCAGTGTCTGAAAGATACTAGGCTTGAGGGATATAAGATACTAGGCGTGAGGAAACCACAAATCAGAAACTGAGATCCACACCAGCCTGGTGATGCAATCTCCCAAAACACGCCGTGCAGGGTAACTGGAAAGACCAGAGATGTCCTGGGGTGGCCAAGAGGTCCAGCCACAGGCACAATCAGGGACTGGTCCAGGCACATGGACACTGGCTCGCAACCAAACATATTCATTAATGCTCCTAGTGCCATTACTACTTTAGAAATTGCCTGTTTCATTCTTCTTTCCAGTGTTTGAGAATTCCATCATCACTTACGTTTGGGAGAACGAACCACTGCATACTCATAAAGGAACAGAGATCGACACACCCTCTCATCAGCCTGTAATTTACAGCCAGCACTGAACAGTCTGAGCTACCTTCTATGTACCTGGCAGGCTGGAACCTTGGCTTCTCCATGTGGTAAAAGGTCGTGATGACATCGCTAATTTGAAAATAAATAGCTTCCTGTAATGTTTTAGAATTACTGTAGCAATCAGGCACATAAAGATAAAAGCTCATATAGATAAAGGCATATTAATTAGCTCATAAAGCCTTATTAATCAGGCTCGTAATGGTAGCAGTTTGAAACCATAAAAGAAATGTGTGAGATATTTGTCTGCAGGCTTAAAATAGAGAAATGAATGAAAACCCACCCACACAGCACAATGAGATGTTAGCGCCCCGCTACTGGGAAAAGGAAGATATAGTCTAAAAGCAGGATCTTCTTGACAGCATATGAATGATTTCATACATTTGCTCTAGCTGAGGAGTAATAGCGGAGTACTTCACACATACCCAGACACATTAAATCTACTTCTAAAGTAGCTTGACTGCCTTAATCGTTGTTCGTGGAAGTCAGTGGGTCTCTGATTGAGAGTGGGATTAGAGCCTACGAGACCCATTTGCTAAGAAGAAATCCTATCCAAGCTCAAGTCAATGGCTACTGACTTCAAAAACACAGGGTGCCACTCTGTTTCCTGATCACTAAGTCCTGGACTTTCTTCAGGCAAAATTTCCTACTCAGATTGAGATCAAATGAAATTCAAGGATTCTAAAAAAATAAAAAAGTTCTGGTGTTTGGTGGAAATGGTCTATTGCCATCTCTATTTAGCATTTGATATTTCCAACCAAAGGCAGCCACTCTAATCCATTTAATTGTCAACAAAAACTAAAGATCAGTGACATCTAGAAAATCGTAAACTCTTGTTTATTTCTCTGTCACCCCCTGCTAGACCTACAAGTTTCCAGCAAATCTTCCTTGTTCCAAGGAAGACTTTCTGCACGCAGTGCAGACAGGCACCCCACTTTATTGTAAATAACTGGGGCAACTGCAGCAATTTAGGATTCTGAAAATACCCTCCCTAATCACTAAATCTTCATTAATTTTTTATATATTTCCAGAAGGTAGAACTGTTTGCTGTGCAAGATACTGTAAAAGAAGAAAGGTATGGTTTTTTCCTTCCATCTTTTTGTAACAAATTTTGTAACAAATGCAAAACAGACTTTCTTGGGAAAAGTAAGCTCCACTCCCCTCCTGAGCAGCTGTGAGCAACAATGGTAGTGAGTGGCCCTTGTCACCTCCTCCTTACACATTCCACCATTGCATTTGACCCAAATAAACCGATTTTCATCCTTGACACGATCTGACATGGCCACATCACGGTGACGAAGGCTTGTATTCCATTTTAAGCCCTTCCAAAAGAATGCATTTTGGGACAACAGAGAAGTTGATTTTCATCTAGGAAGAAATACACAGGGGCTTTCTCCTTTTCACCTAATATTAAACTGAAGCAAGCATTATTTACACCTTCAGCTGTTCATCCCTTACACTGAAATAATGGTATCTCTTAGATTTCCAATGTATCAGCCTTGTACTTTTTAACAAACATAAGATGGTGACAATTATACCATTTTCATCTGTTGCTTTGTCATATAACATTGTTTATATTGTTACAAAACCACAGTGTCATCCAAAGGCACAAAAGCCTAATCAGAAGTATTCCATTGTCCGTGATGATGATGTGTTCAAAATCTGAGTTACTCAGGACTTCAACAGCTTTGATTCTTCAAAACTCTATGAATTTTAGAAGCATGCAAGGAACGCATGTAAACTTTTCCCTACACAGCCTTACACTGGCCAACGTTCACTGGGTTGTGATTGACTGAGACAATGGCACACAGGGCCATTACGGCCTGTCATTGATAGCTGTCATTGATAAGAATGTGGGGGTTTTTTGGTTGAAAAGAGTCAAGATCAAAAGAATTTCAGACAATTCCAACTGAGGCACAAGAATCCTTCGAAATGACACACAGTCAGACGCCTTCTTGGAGAATCAATGCTGCTAATGTACAGGAGGTTGCTAAAAGCACACTTGCCAGGTCAGGGTGTGACAGTGTACTAGGCAGACTTCAGTGCACTATTTCACTTCTGGGCCATGAAAACGAAATTGGGAATCCAGTCCAGCCCACTAGAAGGAGTGTCCAGCTTCAGCATACATTTACCTGCACAGCAAACAGCCCGTTTTCACACAGAGCCTGAGTTTGTAACGAGGCAGGAGACTCGCTGAAACCTCAGTGCTGAGAGCTTTGCCTGAAAAAGGACTCACAGACTGACAGATTGACCTTTTTTCTAATTTTTTTTATATTATAAGATGCTACGTGGGTCACAGAAGACATTAATTTACCAGTAGTTCTGAAGAAAAAGTAAAATATCCCCCCAGCACTTACAATTACCTTAATCTTAGAAAAGCTCGTCTCAAAGCACTGTACTTATTGACCAGTTCCCTTGCTGGTGTGGATCATAATAGCTCCATTTCTTTCAGTGGAGCTCGGCGAGGTTACACCAGCTGAGGACTGGGTCCTATCAGTCTCCTTCTTAACCTTCACATCATTCCCAAATGGATGCCAGTGCTGTATCATTTTTAAGCTCTTTAGCTCCTCATATATGTTGAACCTGTGCTTGCAACATGAAGATAATTACATATATTTACCACTTCTGTCTACAACATTGGAGGAGAAGGCAGGTCTGTTTTAACTCTACACACTCGTTCCTTTGTTAAGAAAGAATATTTTAAAAGATGCTTTTTAAGTTATCTTTTTAGATGCTGAAGGAAAAGGCTATTGTAAAAACCACAGTACTATTTTAGTTTTCAATAGAAATTTTCTCCTAGAGTAGCTTCTGGTTGTAAATAATACATATTAGTAGTCCATTTTAGGGCGTTGTCTTCCTTTCCTACCAATACAGCTCCCACATTACAGTTCGCCCAGGATTTCATTCAAGGAAATAAAGTTTTTTGAGGAAAACACTGTTCAGTTCTCTCCACGTCAGACTAGCAGTTGACATACCAGTGAACTGTTTACAAAAACGAATGCTGCGTCCTGTATCCAGCTGACAGACTCCTGCGGTTGGTAATTTATTAGTTATTCTTGCTATGAAAGAATATGTACAAAGTGCATAACCTTTATTGCATCCATTTTTGTATAAAAGTCAGAGTAATTATAATTCCTTTATTTGTGATCACACAACTCACATAGTTCAAGTCATATAATATAAAAAGCAATTTACTGATGATCGTGTGTGAAATGCTACTGTATAGATAAGAATCTTTCCCTTTGATGACTGAACGATGATCAGTTAGCCTAAATCAATCTTTTTTGTCATTATTTATGACAATATGTCTGTTTCTGAATTCAGAAATTCTGGATTTCTGGAACTAGCAGAAAATTCTTTTTAAAAACTAAAAAATGGACTTCTATTATTAGTTATATATCACGGTTGAAAAGGAAGACAAAACTGGAGTAGAAAAATCCTTGAATACATTTACTACTGATGGAGAAAGTGGTTTATGGATTAGCATCTTCTACTTCAGGAAATAGATGGTCAGCTAGCATAAATCAGCAATGGCACATCCTTTATTTTCCTGAGCTAAAGATGTAGCCCATGTGCTCTACTACTACATAAAAAGGGTTTTCATCCTGATACAAGAAAGAAACAATATTTGCACTCATTTTATGAATTGAAATAATGGGGGCAGGGGAAGGATGTTAAATAATATGGCCAAGGTTGCACAAAAACTATATATCCAGGTCAAGGCTGCCTGCTTGCCTCTGTAACAATATTGTCCTCACTAAAGTCACTGTATTCAAATTTTCAAAGTAGAATGACCTTGGATTAGCCACCAAGGACTAACCTCTTAGTATCATGACTAAGTACCCACTCGTTATTTAACATGCGCGGCAACTAAAAGCGAAAGAAATCCATCTCACATGTTTGGGGATATGAAAAATATTTCCTTGAAAACAATCAGGTTGAACTTATCCTTGGGTTACCATCATGCCACAGATGGGCAGAGGGGGCACAAAGAAGTGAAGGAGTTTTGTCAAAAGTGCACAACAGATTATTTACCATCATGGTCCTTTCTGGCTTAACGCCTGTGTTCCTGTCAGTCCATGGCAGAGACAATATTATAAAGGAGGGTCCACATAGTGCTGAGCACACCTGCAGCCCATACTTTAACTAGCAATCATCAACTGTCTTCCATATGTGTTAGTCGTAAAACAAAGGAAGTTGATGCCTTGCAAACACAACAACATGTTACTTTGTCTTCTGTCCCTAAGCAGATATCTGGATAGGGACTCACAACTCATCACTAGAGACAATTTGGTGTTTGGCAAGGGCACAACCACCCAGTCCCAGAAAGAGCAAGTGCACCGGAGTTTCAGACCAGCATGGCCTGGGCAGCTGGATGCACAGTAAACCATGCCCCCCCAGAGACCCTGCAACCGCTTGGTCGTGGTTTCAGTTGGGATAGAGTTAACTCTTCTATTAGCAGCTGGTATAGTATTATGTTTCGGATTTGGGATGAGAAATACTTTTGATAGAGCACTGAAGTTTTCAGTTGTTGTTAAACTCCCAAGGCCTTTTCTTCTCCTCACTCCACCCCGCCATCGAGCAGGCTGGGAGGGCACAAGAAGTTGGGAGGGGACACATCTGGGACAGCTGGCCCCAACTGACCAAAGGGATATTCCGTACCATGTGATGTCACGCTCACTAGATAAATCTGAGAGAAGGAGAAGGAAGGGAGGGACATTCACAGTGATGGTGTTTGTCTTCCCAAGTAACCATTACACGTGGTGGAGCCCTGCTTTCCTGGAGATGGCTGAACACCTGCCTGCCAATGGGAAGCAGTGAATGAATTCCTTGCTTTGCTTTGCTTGTGTGAGAGGCTTTTGCTTTACTTATTAAGCTGTCTTTATCTCAACTCACGAGCTTTCTCAGTTTTACTTTTACAATTCTCTCTTCAGTCCCAACCGGCGGGAGTAAGCGATCAGCTGTGTGGTCCTATCTGCTGACTGGGGTTAAGCCATGACCCTCTTCTTGACCGCACTGGGCAAGTCGTCTTTGGGAATACTTTTCAACCTCCTCTAAGTGGAACGCGTATGTAACAAAACCCCCAACTTTGTAAATGGTTCTATAGATTTCATTAGCAGAGAAGCTGAGGCTTCTTTGCTCTCTGTCTTCACAGTTCTGAAGTCTTCTTCTTAAGAATAATTCACGCCAAGAGATTAGCATGGAATTAAAATAGAAGATACATGAAGGCTTTGCATCATATTCCTCACGTGCACTGAAGTCAGTTGTAATCTATTAATCTGCAATTTGCATGTGATTAAGCTTCAGGAGTATTCCCTGTCTGCCTACGCTGTATCTCTTTCTCCAGTGCCTATTGTCAGGTATTTTTCAGAACTGCCAGTGGCTTATCACTATCAAAAAGCAGCTCAAAGTCCTCAGGAATATCTTTAGCTTAGCAACCATCCTTTTAAAATTGTTAATCATACCTGTTTTCCTTCATCTTTATAGCTATTAATAGGCATACTTTTCATGACAACAGGATTTGTTTGCAGGGTTATGAGATATCATCTGCTCCTTCTCTTTCCTCCTCTCTTAAGCTGTAATTTTCTGTCATATTTCCAGGTTGTCCTGGAAATAGCTTGTCACAAAATGAAAGATTTGTTGCTTCTGAACGAGCAGAAACAGCTGTAAAAGAGCAAAAGTTAGATTTCAGCCAAATGTTCTTTAAACAAATAAATAGGAAAAAAGGAGACCTTAAACAAAGCTTACTTAAGCTGTTGTGTTTCTCCAGACAGTCTTCGCAATGTCAGGGAAGATAAGAAGAGTCCTACAAATGGCTGTAGCTTCAAATAGATTGTGTGGGTGGAAAAATATAGGGGAGCACAGTGAGTGATGGAAATAGGATGGTCTTGGGTCTGTACTCAGAAGGAAAACATATTTATTTTCTAGCAGAAAGCAATTTCCATAAATAAATAGGATGGCTTATCATTACCTGCTTTAAGCATAATTAGCCTAAACATACTTCCAGCAGTCAAAACAAAAAAGAGATCAATTAGTCTTCCTTTTCTCTAAAAAGGCTCTGCTGCACTCAGTTGGCGTCAGGCGTGAGGACAGGGGGGTACCAGGGTCCAGCTACCACCCTCTGATGTTCAGTCTGTCTTTGATCTGGGGTGCAGGGGAGAGAATAGAGCAGCTACTTCCATAGTGCTCTAATCCCCAGCGTCATTCTGACACCAGGACACCCCAGAAGGCTCCATGACACAGCTGTGGTATGTGATCAAATATCCCATGTGTGCCTTTTACTTGTCCCAGTAGGAGGAGTGGGCAGACCCAGCCCACCAGCTCTGTGTCCGTGTGTCCGTGTGAGTGTGTACACACAACTCTCATCTGCTAGGAGCATCCCCAAAACATCAGTGGCAGACAGGTCCTCTTTCTTCTGTCCTACGTGAATGGAGTAACGGGCCGAAACTGGAGCTCGGTGTACACAGCACACAGAAGTTAAGTTCATTCAGATTTTTGTGATCGAGCACCTCAGGGTGCAAAGGGCAACAGAGATGATGGAGGGATTGGAGCATCTCCCTTATGAAGAAAGGCTAAGATAGCTGGGACTCTTTAGTCTGGAGAAGAGAAGGCTGAGGGGAGACCTTATTAATGCTGACAAGTATCTAAAGGGTGGGTTGAAGGAGGAGGGAGCCAGACTCTTCTCAGTGGTTCCCGGTGACAGGACGAGGGGCAACGGGCACAAGCTGGACCATGGGAAGTTCCACTCAAACATGAG
>KZ506130.1:278345-294916 GCA_002844005.1 Limosa lapponica baueri
AGGCTCTTCTCAGTGGTGCCTGGTGACAGGGCAAGGGGCAACGGACACAAGCTGGAACACAGGAAGTTCATTCTGAACACGTGGAGGAACTTCTTTGAGTGTGACAGAGCACTGGAAGAGGCTGCCCAGAGAGGTTGTGGAGTCTCCGTCTCTGGAGACATTCAAAACCCACCTGGATGCATTCCTGTCCAATCTGCTCGGGGTGGAACCTGCTTTGGCAGGGGGGTTGGACTAGATGATCTCCGAAGGTCCCTTCCAACCCCTACCATTCTGTGATTCTGTGAAAATGTGGAAAGAATGGACAGTCAAGCACCAAGCCATGGAGTTTTCCTGGGACCACATTACCAATGAAGGTCAACTCAGTTTGATATTTGCACAGAAGAATGCAGTTAAATAGAAATTAAAATTCCTGTTAAACAGCTTGGCCTACCTCCCCTGACAACACAGGATTATTTCTCCACTCCGGAGATCCTTTAAGTATTTCATGAACCACCAGAGACCATTCCCCGGAACTAGTCAGATAGCCACATAAAGTTAAATTTCCTCCTCCTTTTGCTACTTCAGGCTCTTGAACTGACTGCCACTACGTCTACCAGAGCAGGTCCCTGTTTGCAGGTTATGCTGGAGGAAACCGAATGACCTAAAATTTGCAATGAATGCAGGTAATAGCAAGATTTCTTTTTTTCCTGCTTTTTTCCTTGGAGCTGAGAATGAAGCTGGGCCAGCAGCACTGTTCGGTGATGGTCCAGGCTTTATTTCTCCCAGAGGTACTGTGCAGCACCAGTAAGGACCAGTTAGTGTTCTGTAAAGTTTCTCCCTCTTTAGCGACTTCAGCCTCACCAGCTGCTGCTTGATATTCTTTCTGGTTTATTGTGATTTAATGACCTCTCTAGACCTATGGGTACCTCCTGCCATACAGAAGTGAATGCTAGGTTGAACCGGGCAAAAGAAAGCCATTAATAATGCAGCAATTTGTAAAATTACTCTGCTTTAACCATGATCATGCCCCACGCATGGAGCTGGGATACCGCTGGAAACAAGTGCTACGTTCTATGAAGTTCTGCACTAAAAGCAGAACAGGAAAGGTTGCAGTGATTCCTCTAAAGAACATTAATAGTGTCAGGTATTTCCATAGTACCTGATTCTACAAGTCTTTTACACTTCTCCTTGATTACCTCTGTGGATGACCCCTGAAGTGAGATATCATGATGTACAAGATCTAATCCATGCCATCTTCTCATTAGCCTTTCTGAGAAAGAAAAAGCCACACATAAAGAGCATAAATTGTTACATAAAATTAAGCCACTGAGCTGGCCTAAATAAATACCTTCTATGGATCATAGAATCATAGAATCATCTAGGTTGGAAGGGACCTTTAAGATCATCTAGTCCAACCATCAACCTAATTCTGACAAAAAAACCCGTCACTAAACCATGTCACTAAGCACTATGTCAACCCGTCTTTTAAACACCTCCAGGGATGGTGCCTCAACCCCTTCCCTGGGCAGCCCATTCCAAGGCTTGATAACCCTTTCAGCGTAATGCAGTAAAGGTGTTTGGCTGCAAAAATCCTTTGGAGTGTGATGCTTTCTCTTTTCACTTATCTATAAAATAACACGAATTCACAGGGGAATTGTTTGATCAGCCCTTGTTACTGCCATTATTTCTGCTCACAGATATAACATGTGGCGTGATGCTGAGGGGCGTACAGGCGTAGCAACCTACGGAGACTGGTGTCCCTGTGCCGCACTTAGCAAAATCCACCAGGATGCCCACATTTCACATGCAAACGACAACTCCGTGAGACTTAAAGGTACAGTACTGTCGAAAGGTGTGGAGGTACAATCATAAACCACAATATTTATTATAGGGAAACAAAAGCTTTGCTCAATTGGAAGTGCTCCTCATAGGTTGCAGTAGCAGTTATCTGCAACTGCAGCCACTTTGAGCTTTTTGGGTTTTATTTAAAAAGCTTAATTGGAATTTTTATTACTCCCAATTAAGCTTTTTAATTAAAAAGGAAGTTGAAAGGGGCTGGAGGCAAGTATTGCTGAAACTCGTATCTGCATAGACTCCGAGGGGGGAAAAAAAGGAAGTTTTGTAAAATTGCAACTGTCAGGCAGCTGCAGCTTTCAGTAACGCTTACTGCTGATCCTATTTACCTTGCCAGTGGCACACTGCAAATGCAGATACACACCTTTAATTGGAAAAACAGGCTTTCAGCTTTAAATAGCGCTATATGCATATGAATCTTGCTTCATTCCTGCAAAGGATACACCACGTGAGTAAAAAATCCTACCAACACCCCCATCTCTGCTTTGTTTATTCCGTTAACAATTTGAGCTTGGTAGGTATTTTCCAAGACCAGGGTAGACTCACCACATAATGAATTCCACGACATTCCAGCAGACATGGGATTACAGGCACATTTTTCTCCAGACCTTTACGTGTACAGACAGGACCAATAGATTGCATGTTCATAAAACAGGGCACCCATCTAGCCCTACATTATAGAACCCAATCAATATTTTTGGCCTCAAAATTTATTTCAACTTTTCCTTCAAACTCGGTTATTCCATATAGCCTTTAACACTTGATTTGGATTAAGGAAAAAGCACTGGTTTAAAGAAGGGGTGAGAACTATTACGGAGAGATCTGCAACATTTAGCTGGCAAAGCAGAGACTGGGAAACCTTCCCATATCCAGACCACTGGAACTTTTTTTAGACGATTAATATTTTGGACCAAATCTCAGAAAAAAAAATCATTCATTCTTGCACATTAACTTCTCCACTCTTTGGAAGCAAAGATAATTCATATTTAGCCCTAACTGAGGTTTGTTCATACAGGAAGATAATATTCTGACAAAGAGAGATGTTGGGTTAGCCCGTGGAATTTACTCTATTCTTTCTAGAGACTATCTGGTGAATATATTTTCAAAATATGCCCAGTGACAAAAAAAAATATTTTTATTTTAAAATATATTACCGAAGTTCAGCACAGTTAGACACCCGGTTCTTAGTGAACTGATTTTGAAAGTGTTTCCCAGATATAAATCTCAACGGAGCTGGTTTTTACCTCACCTTTGCCTTAAGTAAAAATCTTATTGTGAATTTTTCTTATAGAATAGATGTGTTTTGCATAGGGCTTAGAGGACAAAGCTGTAGAAGGGAATGAAGATTAGTATTGTATGCTTTTTTGGTTTTTTTTTACATAAAGAGTGAAAAGTGAAGGGATTATCCAACCTGCAAACTGAAACAATTTTCTCATGAGAAAGAGGTATTTAATCCCACAGGAAATTAACGAATCAAGAGAGGCTGATTTCCTTCTTGTTATTGTAGATAAGCTGTGTTTTGAGCAAAGACTAGAAGGTGAAGGGTTTGGGTAAACATGTACCATTTTTCTTAGAATGACATAAAACAAAGATTTAGGGGTGTTCACTTCCTTAGATACAGTCCAGACAGTGTTTTTATATTTTTAATAAAAATTATAAATCATGCTGTGTAACTTTTGAAACATGTAATAAAATCATCTGAGTACATAAATCGAAGAACTTTTATGTCTTCTGTGTTTTCTATCTTTTCATCTCTTCAATATTTAATTCTGAATATTTGCCTGTTTTTTTGTACATCAAGGTCACTACCAAACAGTTTACTAATTTAAAGAGAATGTGCTTCACAGATATTAGTTGTCTGAGGACCCGAGATTCAATTATAATGCTTCACTTTTAACAATCTAAGGACTGATCTTACTTAAGTCAGAGCGCAATGACGTAAAACCCCATACAACACAATCAGACATCAAAAGCTTTGTACTGAAAATATACTGCTTTTTTTTTTTTTTGTCTCTGTGACTTCTTAAGCCAAAATGTCTGAGGACTGACAGCACAAAAGGTTTCTTCGAGCTGGTGAACAGCGACGCTAGAAAGGGCACAACTGGCACCTCCCACGCTGTGAATTGTGAACGATGGTGAATTTTGCAGGCTGCTCACCCCAAGATGCCCACAGAAGCCGTAGGAGAAAGCAGCCACCTTTAAGCATCATTCTCCTTTGCTTTCTTGCTCACACACATATAAAGTCCAAAGGCAAAAAAAAAAAGGGGGGGGAACTTTGGCTCCAGGTCCCAAGCATGAATTAGTATAGCTGATCTATAGGGTGAGACCCATAGAGGAAAGGAGCTCTGCGACTGGTTGACACTGGGCATAGATATCTAGGCTGTGTTTGATCCTGGAGCTGTACAACTGTAATACTGACTATAATTCAGGAGAAACTATGATAACGCAATTTACATTAAATGCTTAATAGTAGCCATTCCAGACTACATAAAGATGCCAGTCATTTTATAGATTCTAATCTTCTAAAAAAGAGGCCAACCCATAGCATTGTTTCTACACTTTCAGTGCTTCATTAACAAGGTTTTCTTTAAAAAAGCACTGCTGGCAATATTGTAAATACCTTTACTCTGATTCATCGGTGAGCCCTGGGATATTTTTTCATGTTTATGGATATGATTTTATGTATTTGTTCATGAAGATGTCTCTTAGATACAGGCTGGTAACATTTTTATATGAATCATTAAATATTTTTTAGCAGGGACTAGTAGGAGTTTATTTGTTTCCACATAGAAATGAGGTTATTTTGTTTGTTTTGCAAAATGTTACTATTACTTACTGAGAATCTGCTGGGGCAATACTGATAAGATGGGGATAAAGGTTTCAAAGCTGATTTCATTTGTTTTAAATGGGTTGTGTCATCTGGTATATACCAGCAGATGTCTTTAGCGAGTGAGAAACCATGGCAAATAAATCAGGCATAAATCTAAATCACTGGCTTTACGGTAAGGAGAATTGCATTGTTTTCTCTGAGAAACTTGGTAGAATTTCTTCTTTAAGAAGTTAGCCTGCCTGCAGGGTGTGATACCAGCTGTGGGAGTGGTACCAGCACCATTCAGGACTGGCTGGAGGGATGCTCACCTCTGCTCCAACCAAACAGGCTTGGCTCCAACCTAAATACATAACTTTGGATAACATTCAGGATGCATCCCCGATACAGTGTGGGGAAGAAGAAAGGGGAAAAAACCCACCTTATTTAAGTGAGTCTACATTTTTCCTTTATTCTTACCAAGTTGGCTATAAGTGCCTGCCTTGCCTAATCTTTCAATCAGTCAGTCTCAGCCAGGGAAGTCAGGGCACTTAAGAGCTGCTGCGGTTCCAAGTAATTACCTGAACAAAAGATCGTCTGGGATTGGACTACGTCTTGGCTCATCTGTATTCAGCAGTGTTTTCGGATCATGAAAGGAGAAACCTAGAAAGTAGAAGGGAGGAGACACAAAAAATGAGACAAATGAAAAGGGAAAAAATATACTGTAAATGTACACCATAAGAAAAAAAAGGTAGAGATGTATTTTTGTTGTTTGATCAAAGCAAAGATTTCCGTGAGAATACAGAAGTTCCCGGAAAAATCTAATTAAGAAGGCTTCTCTGCTTCAGCATTAAATTTCTGCTAAAAATAAGAAATAAGGAGGCAATGGACATTTTAACTACCAATAACCAAACACTCATTGGGGCTATCTGAAGCTCAGAGTTAGCTACTATTTCAAATCATGATGGAAACTTAATCTCTGGTCTCTCGCATAACTCTCCTGATCAACAAGCCATTTAATAAACTGCAGAACTTCTTTTTTCTTTCCCCTGAACCACTTGGAAAAGTCTCTGATTCACCCTGATGCGAGGTGGAAAATGTTATAAGATATAATCAGAAAATTTTGTTTGATAAGAAAATTGTTTGCTACCCAGCTCTATTTGAAGCTGAACCCTGAGCCAGACCCTGCATTCACACATACTGAGTTAAGTGCTTCACTCAGAAAACGCCAGTGGGCAGTGACCTTGTTTTAAATGTTTTGGTAGGGACTGTAAAGACACTGATTTCTAACAGCATTCTCAGGTGGAAACATTTTCACTTTATTATATGGGTAAAAGCAATTCAATATAGCAATGAACTTCTTTAGGGAAACATTTTAATCAGGGACTCATAAAATTCACCATTAAATCACCTAACCTAAAACCTTAACATAAGCCGTAGAAGCTGTCCCAGTTATGCTGAGCTTTGGCTTCACCTCTTTCCCATATTTTTCTTTGGTTTGAATCACTTTTTGTTACTTTCAGAACTACACTCCCAGCTCCTGATTTTTTTTAACCCTCTCATTGTTGGCAGTAATTGGAAGCCTTAATCACAGCCTCAGCCTGTAGGCCAACTATTGATTGAAGGTGGAGTCAGGAGTCATGCTCCTTTACTAGCTAGCAGGTGGTCTTCCCAGAAGAAGGAGATTTGCAATGGATGTCTCAGAAGATAAAACCACACAAATGTCAATTACCAGCTTTAGAACTTAACCATGTAACAGCTTTGCTAAAGCTAACCTGGTACTAAAAACCAAGAGCTCTTGTTACTTCCACTAAGCTTCAGCCTGGCTTTCTGTTCTGGGGATTAAGATCTTCACACGATGCCAAATTCCACCTCTCTTGGTCTTGTAACTCATTGATGATGCTGCCTAAACAGATTTTAACTCTACAGAAGCCCAAATGTCCTAAAAAAAGCAGTTGAGTTCCTCAGAAGCGAGGCATTCTGCAGAACAGGAGGTTATCAACCCAGTGGGTAACATAAAATTTGCCTGCGGTTGGTATGACTACCAAAGCAGCAGTGGTATCAGTTGTGCGCTCCTGGCATTTATGACAGACATTTTATACACATACGTGCACAATATGGAAAGAGGTCAAAATTCTTTAAGATAGTCAAAGCCAGGTTCCTAGTAATAAAAAAAAAAAAAAAAAAAAGGCTTTAAAATTGTAATAAATACTAGCCATAAGAAAAGGAAGAGCTATGATGGTAACCCACAGCCCCTCTCACAGTACATGGTATAGAGTAAAGCAGAAAGGATGTCAACTGCTTTGTGGGAACTCCGATGGCAACCTTTGGAGAAAAGGCAATTGGATGAGGATGAGCATGGGCAGATCCTATTAATAGCTGAAAACCAGGAAATTTCCTAGAAATCACCTGTGGTACTCAGGAAAGCACCATGCTAAAGACCTTTCTTTTGCTGACTGAGCTTTATATTTCTTTAACTATAACAATGAGTAACTTATTGGGAAATTCTCAAAAATCTTCATATATTTCTAAACAAAGATTTAGAGCCCTACGTTTTAAAATCATTCATCATTATCTCCATCTGTGGGGCCTGGAGATTGTATTAGATCGTATTATTTCAGTGCCCAGACCACAAGATTCCCAGTCTTCGTTGCCGGAAGAAATCGCTGCCTATAACACCAGCATGGTCAGCGGTTCCCACACGGCTTTGGAAACACGAGGTGAGGGGGAAGCTGTACGGTCCTCTCATGTTACGGTTAAGGTATGTGTGTCTATAAAATGAATAAATACTTGCTGAAAGCTAAAAAGATTTCTGCTGGCTGTGGAGTCACTTTCATGCCGTTCCGAAAGATCTTCTTAATTGAGGAGGCCACAAATTGACCAGAACATCCTCTAACTCTCAGCTGACGTGTATGCCCATCGGTATAGAGGGTTCTTAGTTATCTCTTCATAACACTCTGACGCTTTCTAATGCAGTTTAAGATTCTTCTCTTCACAGTAACATGCACGTTACTTTTCTTGCCTTCATTTTAATTCCTCCCAAAAACTAAGGCCACAAAGTGTTTATGCAGATCCACTGATACCTTGAGTTTGGGTTTGCATTTGGAAAACAACCCTGATTTACTTGGGAAGGGATACAGGACACGAAGTAGAAAAATCCCTCCTCTTGCTATAGCAGGTGAATATCACTAGAAGCAGGACAAACACAGGACAGACTACTGCAGTACCTTAATCATAGCAAAAGAGAGAGGGACCTGTATTCTGAATGACAGACAGAATAGGCACTGCAGGCGTGTGATGGGCTGTGCTCAGTGCTGTGAACAAATTAGAGTATTGAGGATTTGGAAGATTTTAGCACAGGCTGAGATTGTAAAGGAAGGAGAACCTCCAAAACCAGAAAACTGAGACCAAAAAAAAGTACGACCTTTCTCTTGATTTCTCCCGTAAAAAACTGAGAGATAATAGTTTCCTTAGAGTCAGTCACTGAAATCATTGGAAATGTAAGCATGACCCTCTACCCCCACGCGAGCCCAGAGAATTACAGATCTCTACCATTTGTGGCATATTCCAGTGTAACAATATGTCAGTCAGGAAATCTGTAGCTTTAAAGGACTGTGCTAGATTCACCCCTGCTGGCACAGAGGGTTGCAAATAATTTGAATAATTGCTCCAGAGAGCAGATGGTAGAAATACTCCATTAGAAGAGCTCCAAATATAGCTTAATTCAGCAAGGGGAGTGAGAAAAGTAGAGAAAAAGTTCAAAGGCAATCTGCTATCATCATCATCAAATTAATATTTAATAATAATATTAAGAAGAAGAAGAAGAAGACAAAGAAGAAGAAGAATAGCAACACAACTGAATGGGAAACGGATGGGAAAAAAGGATGCTGAGATTGCTCTTTTGGGCTATTGCGCTCCAGTGGATGCCACCAGAGAAGAGCAGTCTGGTTTCCACCACATCATTTCTGAGAGTGCCGCTACAGCTAGATACCATCAGTCTGGCGCCACGTTATACTATTTCTGGTTTTGGCCAGAGCTCCGAATCAAAGGGATCTCCTGAGTTTCCCAACTCTTTCCTGTCTTTGCACGTCATTATTGGATGTTTGGGTGCCTCTCAAGGATGAGAAATACTGAGCTCTTTCCAATGCGATAACGTCCTCGTTCAATGTCTTGCCCCAGGGCAAAGACCCATGAAACTCAGGGTTGAACTGAGCTGCTCATCTTTACGATCCTCTTTTTCCAACAGTAAAACTGCAAGACGGTGCGTCCAGCAATGCCAGGGAACCCTAGACAGATCACAACAGCAGAAATGGGTCATGGAATCAGTGCTATACAATAATAAATCACCAGAGCTGCAGTTCTCAGGTAGAACTTTGCTGTCGTAAAATCAGGGATCTGAAATGGAGTGAACCTTGCTGAAAGACCTTCCTCAACACTGTCATGAATGTTCTTCATATTTGTCAGATTAATAAATTACGGCGAGAGAGCAGAAGAACCCACGTCTGAGAAGGACACCATAAATACATTTCGATACAGGTGGTAAAAATATACTGCATGATGAAAAGTAATTTGGTTACATTCTTTACAGACTACTTATTATTAATTTGAACTTCTGCTACTCTAAGACAAATATGAAAAAGAAAGATATGTAGTTTAATCAATTCATTAATCACCTCATATGATCTTGAAAAAAAGCTTAAATCAGATGCAAATGTGGCAAAAAAAAGTTGCCAGTGGCTAAAATAAGTGACATTTTGCAAAAATAAAAGTCAACAAACAAGGCTTTGTACAAAGAAATAAAATTATATAAAACCCATTTATTTTGAAGGTTGCCTCAAACTCTGGGGTTCACCATCCAAAGTACAATATAAGTATCATATACAACTCTGTTCAAAATAGTTCACTACAATTTACATTGCAGCCTGATTTAGATACTTTAGAGGCAATAATGAGAATAATGGGTGTACACGCATTTGGAGGAAAATAAAAATCAATAAATCACAAATGTTGCCACTACGTTAGAAAACATTTGAACCTTCCACTTATACCTGCAAAACTTAAGTAACACTGGTGGCTTTCCGCCCAGACATGCAAATTACAGCATTTATAGTGTCCTGGGTTGAGAGACACAGGATTAACTTTTCTTCTAATGCTGAGGAAATTTGCACTTTTAGAAGACTCTAGCATCTGAATTTGTGAAAATATTTACTTTATAGCCAGCCAGGCTCTGTGGGATTCAAGGTTGGTGTTTTTGAGCCTTGCCAGGCACAGGGATGAGGAGGAGCAAGGCCTGGGCATTTGACCCAGGCTGGCCAACAGGACTATTTCATACCACGAACATCACATTCAATATAAATTATAAGTTTGCTGCGTAGCTCTCTCTCCCTTGATGGCGGCGGGTCCAGACAACTCCTTGCCCCGGTGTCGGAGCCCTGAGGCCTTCCCTTCCTCCTGAAGCCATTGCGCTCGCAGTGTCCGCCATTTGCTGTCCCTGCTGGGAGTGCACAGCTTCCTGCTGAGAGAATTGGCTGAGTATAACTCTTGTATATCTTATATCAGTATCAGGATTAATACTTGTTCTTTAGTATTACTGTTAATTATTTAGTCTTAGTCTATTAAATCTATTTATATTTCAACCCTTGTGTTTCTTTGTGTTCCCCGATTCCCCTTTCCGGGTGGGGAGGGGTCATCGGGTGATAGAATAATTGTCTAAACGACAATGGATTGTTATGGGTTTTCTCAAACCGTAACATATAGTAACAAACCTGCCTTATTTGCATTTGTTTCTCTTTGGAAATGATAACTTTGCACATGTAGTCTTTTAATTTGTGTACACAAATGGTACTGCGCAAGGCACCATGTTAGAGACTTTGCGCTACAAGAGCCATGCGTACCCGTTACCACGCTGCACGCTCACCACCTTATTAAGGTTTCTAAGATTCACAGACACACAAAAAAGCAGGAAACAATACAGGCTAAAAAAATCCAAGGGTTTTCTGCTTTCCTTAAGCACTGAAGAAGGCTTAAAGAAGATCAAGCACTTCAAATACTGCAACCTGCTTCACTGGAAATATTTCTAATCAAATCAAACACGAACAGAATAAAATTACGTGAAGAGTAATGAAGTCTATGATCAAGATTGCTGGATTTCAGTGAGTGGTCTGCTACAGCTTCTCTAGTTTCTCTTTTGTAAATGTCACTATTAGCTGCAAAAGGAGCCCAATTAGAAAAAAAAATATCTTTTCTGTGAGAAAAAAAAAGTGAGAGTGACTGTTTAAAGCTGAAGATACTCATATTTTACAAAGAAAATGCATTGCAGAGTATTCTTGCTGTACTGAAAATGTAAGTATAAGCTCCAAGACAATGGCGAAGGGAACATCTGAATATGAAATATCAAGAAGTATATGAAGTAAGTATATGAAGTATCAAGACTGGAAAACGTGGTCGGTGTTTGAGTTTGTAGTGAAACAGCTGGAATGATCTGGCAGCAAAGTGCCCACCATAACCAGCTGGAAGGTCACCACAGAGGAAGAAACCCTCTGGCACAGCTACAGACACACCACAGTATATATAGCCCAAACAAAGGGAGAAAAGATGACAAATGGAAAAAGGGAGGGAATAGGATCATCAATGCCCATTCCCAACCGAGCACAGAGAGCAGACTGCAAACAAACAGTGATCCCAACAACAATTCCAGCGCTTCTTTCCCCGGGGCCCCAGATTTATTCTTGGCACTAGCAAAAGCAGCCGGGTGCAGCAGTCAGGAGCACAAGACGGGATTTTGACACGCATTTGTGAAGCCAGCTAATTTTAACTTTGCGCTTCCTTCGCGTCCTCTGCCGAGCCATCTCCTTGCTGTGCATTGCCACCTGCAGGACAGCCAGCGACGGCCAACGGCGCTGCCGCTCCTCTGCAAGAAAAAGGCTCAAAATGCTGCTTCTCCTCACAGCTTTTCACAGCCATTCGTTTTCATGAAGCTGTTAAAATCAGGAAGCCAAGTGCACATACGTTTCTGTGACCATAAACGTGTATATACGTTACGGAGAAGCGTCGTGTGGTGTCACCTCCCGGTCTAAAGAGCCACAGAGGGTGAATGCTTAAAGTCAATATAAATTCCCTGTCTGTGACATTGCAGCAGCTGATAAATCCCAGGCAAAGCTAGGTACATAAACCATTTTAGAAATTAAAATTCTCACTCTCATTTAATGCCCGCGAAAGGGGAGGGAGGAAGATGGGATATTTGTATTTAAAGACGGACAGGGGAAATACAGGATTTAAAGGAAATACTGTATTAGTTGGATTTCAAAACTCTTATTCCCCAGGATGACTTAACGAACTCTGCCAACCAGCTTCACGTCACCTGGAGACACCAGATACCTTTTCAGTGCTTGCTTAGGACAGGAGGAAGGAGAATCAGCAAATACAAAAATGTACCTTATGATCTATCTTGTGGAATCTTGGCCCTATCACCAAGGCAAAGCTTCCACTGATCCATATGACTATCCTGTTATATCCACAGTCTGGATATAATGAGGATGTGAGATATTTTTTTCCTACTTGAGGCTTTGTAAATGTCAAGGGCAAAAATGAATCTTGCAGAAAGCCATTCCGACAGTTTCATGCCGCACACAGGGTGAGAGCGCTACCTTCTGAGGATGCGATAGATAAAACCAGCAGCAGCTTCCAGGTCACAAGGAGGAACTAACTGCACACATTCCCCAGAGAACCGCTCCTTTCAGCTGACTATTGTTAACTACTGGAAACAGAAGGCGGTTGAATACAATCCATTCAAACAAGGAGGAAGTTAAGCTTCAAGTAGGAGACATGAGACAGAGTCTCAGCTGAGCTAAGTCATGAGCACTGTACGATGGCCTGGTTTGAGGTAAAACAGAACCAATTGTCTGTTTAGTAATTTTACTTTGCAACTAAGCCCTTTTCTAACTCTCTGAAATTAACAGCATGTTGTCCAGACACTGTTCGCTCACAGAGTGATAAGACCTGATTGTTTCTCATTTACAGCAAGGGATGGTATGCAGAGGGGCTCTTGCTTATACTTATTGCTATAAGAACCAAGGCCAGCTAACTTTGTTATGTGCCAAGTTGGAGGGTCAGAAACAGAAAAGCGTAGAGGGGTCCCACCTGTGGGGAGGAGCAGACAGGACAGGTGACCCAAACCTGACCAACAGGGCATTCCATCCCATCTGCATCATGATCAGTGTAAAAGCTGAGGGATCAAAGGGGTCAGGCCTCTTTCTTCAATGGCCAGCGTCTGAGGAGGACTCTGTCCATCTGCCTTTGATTCCGATCCGTGCATTCCTGACTCCAGATCCAGAATCCAATTCCCATCTGTTGCTGAGTCCAGTCTGGGACTTCCCCAGTGCCTGCTGGGGACGTGACCATAGATCCTTATTTTGTATATATTTAATTATTTTATTAATATTTCATTAAAGTAGTTCAGTTTTTTTCTAAACTCCTAAGGCTCTTTCTCTCTCTTCCTCCTCTCCTTGGAGGGACAGGAGGGGGAGAGCATCTGTCGTTCATTTCAGTGGCCAGTCTGGCCCAAACCATGACCTGCAGCAAGGAACCATCTCACCGTCCTAGGGAGCACAGCTCAGTTGGGGTTCAAGAAGGCGGTAGAGTCTGCCTGGAGGCAGAGCTGTCTGGTGTGTTCTGCTCGTGCACAACCTTGCACAGTCGGGTCCTGTTTTTGACAAAAGACTGGAGGTACCTCACATCCACACCATCGTCAACAGCAACTGGGAAAAAAACTAGCAAAAGAGGACTGGGAAGCTATAAACTGCACAACTGCGTAAACTGCACCTGGGCAACGCTGATGCAAAAAAGGCAAATGTTAATCTGGGATGTACAGGTGTGGGTGCAGTTCATCAGACACGGAGGTGGCACTTCAGGAAATTAAGTTCAGCAGAAATCAACAAGTCTGATAAACAACATATATGAGGAGAGAGTATAGAGCAATGGGACTGGCTCCATTTCAAACAGAGAAGAGGCATAATGAGAGTATGTGAAATATTGTCATAAACATGACTGATTGTTTTCTGTCTACCCTCTGTATACAAGAAATTGGCAACAGTAGTAAAAAAGAAGATTTATGCAAGGTGTAGGGAAAATCTGTCTGTTTATAAGGAGAGTTAAGTCCTGAAGCAGCTGGGGAAGTTAAGAAATACTTGCTTTCAGAGGTTGTTAAGAACAGATGAAGCGTTATTTGGACTCTTGCCATTTGGACTTGTTCTTATAGTCTCAGCTCAAGAGATTCAATGATATCACAGATTTCTGTTGCTTATTTCTTATCAGTATCTCTTTAGTCATGGGCAGATTAGAAAACCATGACCATAACGCAACTATAAATGGAATACAGAAGGAGAACAGACGTGCATTATTTCTTTTTTACATTTCATGAAGCCAAAGCTATATCCACAACTTCCAGTTTGACTCATGATTTATAACACTGAGAGACTAACCACACTGGAATCAAGACAAATAGAAAAGATCAACAGCAAGAAATATTCAACAATTTTTTAATAGGCAAACATATATGAAACCAAGACATATATACTGTTAAGCATGTGTATTATTTTTGCATCTGTATATTTCAAATCAGAGTAAGTCAGTAATGTACTTTGATAAATTCTCAAGGACATCTAGAGAACTAGATAAAATTTAATACAATCATATAGCTCAAAATAGACAATTTTATAGAAAATATATGATTTACTCACAAGATTAAACACTAGGGGCAACTGAAGGTACCAAAAATAGAAACCACAACACATCACAATTCATTCTGAACTGTGTACAGCAGCCCACAGATGTCTTCTGCGTTGGAGGCCTTAAATTTCCCATGACTACAGAAAACAGATGTGCCCCATGTTTAAATCATGAAATCCAGCACTTTGTGCTATTTGGAAAGCTCAGACAGTGGGCTTCAGGCTACTGGAAAGGTACTAGGAATTATTTGAATCTGAACTACTATTTTGTATAAGACTTGTCACAATTAATGTCCAGAAATGGGGAAGGAACACTAAAAGTGGTGATTCAAGAAACAGGTAACGCTAGCACAGATTAGCAAGTGATTTATGTAAGAAGTCTGTATCAAAAATACATACTTTGGACATTTCACCTTCTACGCAAACTTTGGGTTCTGATACATCTGCCTGGGTCATGGCTCTGACTCAAACTAGCCCTTTTTCCCTTTGAAAGTAGGAATTCATTTTTAGTGACTCAAATGATCTGCAAGTCAGGTGTATAGTTTAAGCAAGTCGTGTAAATTGCCTGTAGAGACAATGAAAACAGATAGGCACCTGCTGGCACCAGTTCATCTTACCTAAAATTATTACATTATGGTTAATTTTAATATTATACCAAGACCATTTGTGTCCTGGAGAGACTTACTGGTCTGCTTAGGCTATAGAAGCACCACAATGATGGAGATTCCAGTTCCAGCTCATCCCTGCTCCTACACAGACAGTTGGTTGAAATGCCAAAAATTTTCTGTTTGTTTGTTTTCTGGACCTGAGAAATAGTGGGGGGCACTTAGACATCCTGAGAGGCAATTGCTTTCCCTTCAGGAACATCACAGCCTCTTCATTGCTTTGCTATAAAACCGGATATTCAGAAAATGGAAGATGCATTTCTGATTTGCAAATTGATTATTTAGGGCCTGATGTGGTGATGCATATTTAAATACCTTGGTGCCACTTGAGACACACTAGAGTGTCTGACAGAGCTGGTATATATGTCAAAAGTCCTCCACAAGACCCATTCCCTTCTGGAGGCTGCTGAAGACATCCCCTCAGGTAGCTCATACAACACCAGCTGTTCGTTTATGGGCAAATGAATCGAGCCCAAGGCCACTAGATTTGGACTTCAGCCCTCTCAACTTATCCACCAGTCTGAAACGTTCAAACCATAAGAGGACATGCTGACATAAATAGCTCTGTATCTTCTTGTTCCCTGGTGAAGCAGGAACAGTCATGAAAAAGGGTGAGGAATGGTGGAGGCAAGTTGGCATTGCTTGGTTCCAGGGACAGGCATCACAGAATCTGTTGCTGTCGGTAGAAATAGACAGTCTGAATGACAAAACACAACGTAACATGGACCTCCTCCCGGGAAGCCTCTTGAGGATAACAGTGATCACCTTTTGCTCATTATTATAAATAGGTTATTACGCAGCCCTGACTCCTCTAACCTCTATAGCAGTATTACTCTGCCAGGAAAATAATAACCCAGAGGTAAATTATATCATTTCTACAAATAGTGTGAGAAATTGTGGATAACCAGAAAGGTTAATCCCTGTTTAATCTTCAGTTTCTGTGCTAGTGTGGTATAAATCTGACTGTAAATGGAGGGCAGGAGAGCAGAATGGAGCCCTTGTCTCCTACACACAATACATAGTCATCTGAAAGTTTGCCTCTTACTTTGCTCTAGCACTATAATTTCTCATAACAGGCTTGTGAACTACCAATAATTGGAAAATAACTACTAAAAAGAATGGTGTTTATCTGCCCTTTCTGGCATGTTCGCTTTGGATGCAAGAGTCTTGGGACAGAAAAGAATACTGCAGCTGAAACGCACAGACCATTTGTTTTCAGTACGGGAAAAAGGTTTCTCAAGGGGTGACTAAAATGCTCAAAGAAATTATCTTCCATACATCTAAACAACCCTTAGATAACTCCGTCCATAGCACTGCAACACCCAATAAGGAAGCTACTAAAGACAAGTATATATTCTCTGCAGGGTGGTTTTTTTGTCCCTCCCTGCCGCCAATATTATTCTTATGACACCAGAAACTGCATAATTTGACATTTCAAATGCATGGCACTGTGACAGTGATATATGAGGAAACATTTACAGAGCCTGGCACAAGAAGCGAAATTAACACTGAAAAGCAAATGACTTGCTTAGATTGGCTGCT
>KZ506130.1:348255-359237 GCA_002844005.1 Limosa lapponica baueri
TCTTTTTTTTTTTTACTTGGCTGGTAATCATAAGGTGATTGTGCTCCTTAGAACCATAATTTGTAAAGACTTTTCCTTAAAGTTTTCTAATATTTACTTGGGAACCATTCAAAGCGAGGGTCAGACTAGCTTGGTTTTTTCATATGTGCATTTGTAAGCAATATCTTTGCAGAACTTTTAGTAGAATAAAAGAATATGATAGAATACTGATCAGTAAGTAAATCAGCAAGCATATTCCAAAGCTTCTTGTTCTGTGTTTTACTGTGTGCTACCAAAGAGTCTTCACAATTATATATAGCAGTTCTGCTTTATGAAAGTTTTGTAAAATAAAATTCCGTTTATACTTTTGGTATGACAAGAAAGCTAAAACATTTGGAGACCGTTTATGCAGAAAATGTGGGACAGAAGAATGACGTTTTAATGCTGGCTTCACAGGCGTGTCTGGCAGCATGAATTTTAAAAGCTAATAGCTTTTTGTTAATGACTGAAATACTGCCTCCATTACAGTCCGTGGCTTCCACAGCTGCTGCTGCTTGAAAGTGAAATTCTGTGTTGAAGAAGCAGATAAAAGAAATACTTGCTGAAAAATTGCTTTTAATTTGCACCGTAGTTATCTGTGGCTTGTGTAACTGTCTGCAGTTTAATACGTTTTAGAATACAGAATGTACAGAAGTTGCCTGTCGCTGCGGTTACCACACGCTGGGACTGCAACAAGACATACATTTATCACTGCAACAACCTGCTGTGAAATAACTGGGAAAGGTTTCACTATGGAACAGATTAGAAAATGTTTTAACTAGAATTTGGTTAAATGCCTATAAGGGTTTGTCTATCACTATGATTCCAAAAGTATCTTTTTTTCTTCCTTGTATTTTATTTAACTAGAGAACACCTAGACCGTGAAAGCTAGCCCAGTGCAATTCCACAGCCTTTTTTTCCTTATATTGGGAAAAGTAAGGTTGGTGACCTAAGAACCCTTCTTTCCTAGACACTGCTTAATATTTTCTAGTTAAAATTTTGTAGCGTTCGATGCATTGTGTTCAGGCATTAGAATATTAGTCCTCCTAAAAGGTAATTGATTTTTTTTCTTTAATTATTATTATTGTTGTTATTGTTTTATTCATTTATCCATTTCCTTTTAAATAGGAGAATGGTATTGCTGTCCTGGGGTCTTGCTAAATCTTGATTCAAAGGATCCATTACTTCAGTTCTACAGTGCTAGTGTAATCGTTCTGATGCGGTTACCTAGGGAAGTGGTCGTATTTTGTCTGGAAAGACAAAACCTAGTGTTCAAGACAAATGCAACCGAAGCAGGATGTTATTCTTGCCCTGCATCGCTTTTTCCTTGTGAACCAAGTCAGATGAGACGTTTTAAAACAGTGTAACACTCAGTAACTGATTATTACAGTCATCTTAAAAACAAATTAGCCTCAAGGACTGACGAATAAAACTATAATTCAGCAAAGGTTAAAGCCGATCACTAAAACATACTTCACTTACCTCTTTGATAACCGAGAATTGGTTTTTGCTGGGGAACAAATCTGGGTGCAGTTTCACAAACCCTTTCTTACGGTCAGAAAATAGTTAGATTTAGGAATTATAGAGACTCCTTCCTTAAATTCTGAAATTAACTTATACTATTTGTACTGATAATTAAGCTTAAAAAAAAACCACCCTCCAATTTAAGGACTCTTTTCTTATCCACGAGTCTTGTTTCGTTAAGAAATACAGGATAATATCAGCCTGCCGGCCAGTGCAGCCTGAAGTTCTGAGCATTTTTTGATATTCCTGTTTTTCCACACAGGTATACAAAATACTGGTAAAAAGAAGTCCAGAGGAAAGTTGGGTGGTTTTCAGACGGTACACTGACTTCTCCAGGCTTAATGACAAGGTGAGAATCCTACACTGGTAAATATTTCTTTTGTGTTTCATTTTCTTTGTGTCTCACATTTTTGTCGCTTTTTTATTTTCTTGCCTTTTTTTTTTTTTTACTGCACTTAAAACACATACTATATTAATGGAAACATATTAATGAATGAAAAACGTATGTTTCCTCATGTTTTTCAGAGATACATGAAATAACTACAGCTAGTGTAAAGAAGGTATTTCTTCATCTGAAGTTGTTAATGTGCTTCATATTTTATATTTATTCCCAATCAATACTTTTTGCAGGAATGATCCAGTAATTTTTCAGTGTAAAAGACTCTGGTTTTTTCATGATAAAGCTGAAGTTTCGTGAACATAAATTCTTTGTATGTTGGTCAGCCTTCAGTTATTTTCAGTGTCTTTGAAGTTAATTGTGAAATATTCTATGTTTAAAGCTGAAGGCAGAGACGCCAGGTAAATAGGCATTCTGGTTCAGCAACTTACTATTTTTAGAACACTTGAAAACAAATAATATTTCTCTAAAGAACAGAAGGGTTTTTTTTAATGGGTAAATACTGTTTGGCTATCCCATTTACCATTATTTTTATAGAAGCGTTAAAGTAGAAAACCAGAATTACACTGTGTCCTACTCTCCACTCCAAAGAATAATCTTTCACTGCAAGTTTAACACGTTTTCTTCTACTGTGTTCCATCATGTTCGAGCTTGCAGCTTTTTAACATTCCCTATTTTTTACCCATAGGAAGGGATTTTTGGTATACCTTTTCTTCTCCTTGGATCAACGTGCCTAAACAACTTCAGAACTTTAATTCTGCTGAAATGTTTAATATGGGCTTGAACTTACATATTTCTCTGGGTTCTTGGTTTGACCCGTTTAGGTGTCTTGTAGGTCACCTTTAAAACATCGGTGCAGTCTAAAACTACCACGGATCGTTGAATATGGATTAGCTTAGGGATTCCTTTCTGAGGAAATTTCTGTGTTTCAATTCAATCTATCCTAAATTGAGGAATGCCTTGGCATTGGCAAAAGCCTAACTTCTTTCGAGATGATGATGTTCTGGGGATTCCGACTCAAATCTCAGAAGTCAAGTCACATAACAGTTTGTGTTTTGGTCGGCTGTGTCAGATACGGGCCAAGAAGCGGCTTACGTGCATCGACGTTCAGTGTGGTGATCGGTAGTTTCGAAAACTAAAATGCCACAGAATAGATATTTAGATTTTACAAGTGAAGTCCTTAGTCTTTGCAGTCAAATCTTCGACGGAAATGTTTGGCTTTTAAAATGATTTATAGGTATTAGGATTTCTGTTTGAAAGGAAGAACTTTATTTTTCCCTTGTGCCACTGACTGAATCTTTTTCATCTCTCAGTAGACGTCTAAACTTTTACTTTGTTACTGTTCTGTAATTCTCTAGAAGCTTCAGAATTACAGTACGTTTCAGTTCCTGGAGCTGGCATTTCTGTGTTATATCAAGCATGATCTCTTACAAACTGAAGAGTAAATGGTTGTACACACCCATCAGTGGTTCGAAAGGCAAGGTGCAACACTTGCAATTCCTTGTTTTCTTACGGCAAATACAGCCATGAAGTTGCACACATATATACTTCCAGGATTTTCTGTACCCTAGCTCATAGAAATCCAATGTAAACAAGAGAAATACGCTGTCTTACAAATCCTGTTCCTCACCATCCTTCATGAGGTTGGTGGCGAATAATTCATTCTCTGAAATGCTATTAGAAACTTGGCGTTAAATGCCAACTGAATTGAACAATTGATCACCGTGTGAATCGGTTTGAAGTATTAAGAGGAGGAATTGCTTTTCAGGAAGACCAGGTAAAGACAAAAAAAAAGCAATATGTTTTATATGTGTCAGGCATATACTTATTCGCAAGTCCAAACTGACCAGAGAGTTGGATTTTGTCTAAAAATAGAGAACATGTGAGAAAAGGGACAATGTCACAGTGGGGGCTTGCGAAGATAAAATCAGGACTGGATGAATGAATTCAGCTCAGCTAACTAATAGAAGTAGCTAGTGAGCTTAGTAACAGCATTCTTTATTTATCATGAACTCTGAATGAAAATAAATAGATAGCAGTAGGATCCTAGAAAGTATTTTGGACTTCCACTAGTTTCTGAAATATTTATAGTAAGGAACAGCTAATAAAATAGAAATAAATAGGAGTAAAAACGCTCAAAACCATGAACTCTCCTTTTATGAATGAAATCAGTAAGTGCAGCTGCAGGTTAAGACCTGAACGTGTTTCAAGTGTGAGGAATGAGTTCTCTGAATGTCAAAGCGATCTACTTTCCAGGCAAGGAAAAGTTTGTGGAAACTCCGTACCTACTGAAAGAAAACAAATAGAAGATGATGGCAAGTAACCCAATGTAAAGGAAGGAGGAGGTATGGCCAATATTGCGCACAAGAAGCCACATAGTGCTCTCAAAGTCAAAAGTAATCACCAAAAAAAAAAATAAATAAAAAAAGATATCAGCATAAGGAGAGGAATACAGACTTCTGAAGGCTAAGGCAGAAGTGCTGAGGTGCAGGATGGACTCTCACAGGATGCTAAGAGCAATAGGTAAAGTTCTATAAATCCCTAGAGACAGAAGGAAGGGAAGGAGGCAGTAGAATAACAGATGCATTACTTGAGAGCAAAGAAGCCAGTAGCGAATGATACAGCAAGGACTGAAGTACTGTCTTTTGCTGTAATGTTAACAAAAAAACTTAATTGTTGATGGTGGATTTTGAAACATGACAGAATTTGAGGGGTTAGGAGCAAAGGCTGAAATACAGACGTTTGGCTAGATGTGTGTGTTTTGTTGAAGAACTCCTAGGGGATTGGAGAAGTATGTGAAGAATACTCTTCTGTCCCAAAAATGATGGGAAAAGAACTTTGTAAAGTTCATTACTATGCTGGTAAAGATGCTGAACAAATAATGAAATGGCCAGTCTTAAGAATGAGGAAGTTAACCATTTCTCTGTGCCTCACGTGACTTGCGTCATCTGCCAGGTGATGATGTAGGGGAGAGACATCTAGAGAAGATGCTGGTTTCAAGTGATCACAGCCCACATAACTTGCCTGACCCACAGTTTTTCCTGCTGTGTTTGAGCAATGTTCAAGAAAGAATGCCCCAGGACTGTGCTGTTGAAAATCAGTCTGCTGACAGCAGCTAACTTTCTCATACTCTCTTCATCCACAAAGGAGTAATCTGTAGGTAGGCGTACTCTTTCCTTCGAAATAAATTACGTGATTTGCATAACCAGACAAGTGAAATTACCATTAAGCAGAAGTCTGTGTGGTTGAAAAGCTTTCCCAGCAATGGTTGGCTATGGTCCTCTCTGCAGCTAATGCAGGAACTCATTCTGTTACCTTTTCTGGGTTCATTTCTCTTCAGTGTTTTACTAAGAGGGGTTATGGAGCGTAGAGGATATTTACACACATGATATTAATGATAGCTTGGTGAAAGATGAAATAACTTTGGATGACCAAAGATAAACTAAAAATGTCAAGAAGAGGCTAACATCAAGATGAAATTCAGTAAGAGGAAAACATATAATTAAATGCATAAATAAAGAGCAAGGCTTTGTCAATAAACCATTCTATAAACAAGAAACTAGTAGTTATCGTGGGCTATTTGAATATACAATGCTTGTGATGTTAAAGCCCCCTTCTTGTGCTGTGGAATGGTACTTAGATGAGGAAGGGTGATCCTCTAACGTGGTTCTTCCTTTAATTGTGTAGGGAGGTTCTAGCTGAAATACAGTATCCGTTTAAACTTTTTAAAAACTTAATAATCTGCTGAAAGAGCTATCCATTAGCCTTTTCCAAGAGTCCATAAAGAGCAGTTAAATAAATAGAGCTTATTGTCAGAAGGCTTAAGTTTTGCTGTGCAATGATCAAGACACTCACTGAAGAATTCTCTTGTAGCTATGTAAACATTGAGAGCTAAACTGTTTTCAAGGCAGATTCTGGAATCCCTGTCACTGGAACATTCATCTGAATATCTGAGGTTTATGCAGTACATCCCTGACAGAAGCTGGCTTGATCCTGTCTTCAGAAAAAGATTAAAGAATTCTTCTGGCAGTTGGAGTAACATTAGATTTTTCTAAAAGCTGGTTGCTTTTTCCTGTTGGTTGAAAATGCTCTTCGAGACTTTTGTGTCAAGCATCCCTTCTAAGAAAAGGCATCTGAAAATTGGTTTTTTATGAAAGCGGGTTTTTTAATTTTCATGCATATTAGAAAAATATTTAATTGGCAGCCCTGGACAGGTCCATCATGATATAATTTGATGATTCCGTTCACTTGTCTATTTCTGAATTCAAAGAAAAATTCTAGGTATTTCTGGTGTTGAGTATACCCTGGTACTGTTTAAGTAACTCAAAAATACAGTTTTGCGTGTTAGTAGTAGGGTTTGAGCTGTATCCGTGCATTTTGAAATTTTAATATTCAGTGTACAAGGAACTGCTCTTTTCTAGAGGTGACTCAGGCCTGTGTTGTAATTCATTCTGCCAGCCCCCCCAAAAAAAGACGAGTTGCAGAGTTGTAGGTCTGTAATGGGCTTTTATATATTTTATTTATATAGTACTTCTTATCCCTGAGTACTTTAGAACAGCACTGAAATGCTTACTCATCTGATACTTTTTTACTTACATACGATTTTCTTATATTTACTGACTCAAAGGCATTAAGTAGCAGACTGAGAGACACTAAATAACAAAGCAAAGGTTTTCATTCCTATTTTTGTATAGTAAATTTAAGAGGTCATTTTATTGCGTGAGGCGACACAGCAAGTAATAGAACGGCGTCAAATCCGGTATTTCATCAAGACTTTTTTTTCTTGCTTTTCTTCATTTGGCTTTGATTTCTGTTTCAGCTAAAGGATATGTTTCCAGGCTTTCGGTTGGCTCTTCCACCAAAGCGCTGGTTCAAGGATAATTATAATCCTGACTTCTTGGAAGATCGACAGTTGGGACTACAAGCATTTCTGCAGAACCTAGTAGCTCACAAAGATATTGCTAACTGGTACGTAATTAAACTTTGCTTGTGGATTGGGATTTTTTTGGTATTCAGACTCCTCATGTAGGCTTCTAGACACGAGCAGTTTATCTTTGAGCTACATAGTAAGGAGTTTCATTAACATTCATGTTGTGTATTTGGTCGTTGTGTGAATTATTTGGTTTCCTATTACATTAGTTCTAGCTTAACCTAAGCAAAAACGGGGAATTGCAGTATTTTGAGTATTTGGAATTGTACATGGTTAACCACTAACTAAAAACTGTAATATGTAAAATACCAGACGAATCCCATGTTTACTCCTAAAACATTACTTCTGTGTGCTGAATGCAGAATTGATATATTGTTAATTTATATTGAGATTAAATATTAGTCTCCTATAATAGAAAGTACCTGCGCTGTTATGTGATTAGTTCTTAAAATGTGTAGTAAACTAAAGGTTTTTAATTTACATTACGTGATAGTAATAGAAGTACCTTTATAGATTGCTTTACGTGAGTAAATGTAAACT
Organism: Limosa lapponica baueri; assembly: GCA_002844005.1. Lineage (NCBI taxonomy): Eukaryota > Metazoa > Chordata > Aves > Charadriiformes > Scolopacidae > Limosa > Limosa lapponica. The sequence continues at coordinate 355,665 of KZ506130.1, forward strand.
ACAAATCAAAAAAGGCTTAAGAGTCTAAAAAGCATACTGTGTTTAAGCAACAAAGTGCAGAAGTCTCTTTGAACAGTATCTTTTTTTCATACAAAGTGAAAGATTCTTCTAAAGCTGGAAGATGAGTAGAACATAATTCTGGCAAATAAAATGTAAAATCATTAATATAGGCAAGCAAGTTGCTAGAGGCAGAGCAGTTCATTCTAAAAACTTTTCCCGACACCAGAAATAAAAAGTTGTGAGATTGCTGTACCAAAGATTCTGAGGAATAAGTCTGAGGAGCAGTATTCATCTGAAACTTCATTAAAAATGAAGAGTAAGAAATTCTGTAGGGCAAACAGCATTTCCTCAAGAATTTTAAAGGAACTGAAATGTCAAAGTGCTGACCTGTGGTGTGAGACTATATAATGCTTATATCCACTTTGCTTTTTAGTATAATGGCTATTACATTTGGCACGTTTTTATAAAGCATTTGACTGTTGGAGGCAAATTATGTCTGGGAGCTAGAGATTAGTAAGTCTGACTTTTGGTACTGCTTGTAATGAAAAACCCAGAGTGGTAAGCAGGTAAATAAAAATAATCCTTGGAAAAGCAATAATATCTTTTGCAGAGGGAGGAGTTACGAGGGAGCTCGTATAAAATGGTTGAAAGGCAAGGGGAAAAGGATTGATGGAAATTTAGGGGTATTACATGTGGAATGCTGGACCACAGTTACGGAGACCGATGTTAAGAATATCTGTGAAAGGGAATGACCAACAAGATCATGAAGTATTGTAGAAGGATCCCGAGGCATTGAGTGAATAACATTAAATTTCATGTCATGAAGTGCAAAATTACATAAAAGCGCATACAGAATCACAAACTCTGTTGTTTCTTACAACCTGGAAAATAACTATTGGTATTGATACAGTTTTTCTGAATCAGCTCAGTATTCAGCAATGGCGAAAGAGTTGCCTAAAAACTGTTGAAGAGGAACTTGAAAAAAAGAAGTGTTATTGCTTTGGGAATCTGAATTGCACTTCCACATAGTCCGGTGCTAAAACACAGCATTCGATTTCAAAAGAAGGGCTGCTAAAATTTCAGAGAAGGCGAGCAAGAACAGATGAGGCTACAGCCACGCTTCTCTGTAAAAAGAGTTGGGTTCCCTTTAGTCAGTCACCTTGGGAAAGGGATGGCTAAACAGGGCATATGAAGTCATCAAGGGCATAGGGAAGGTGAGTAAAGAATGTTAATATCTGGGTGATTCATGGTCATCTCTCACTCTGTCACTGTCGAGTTGTGAGGCTCGGTTGTGAGATGTCAGAGACAGAAAGCTGAAATGGTTTCAAAAAGAAATTGGGATCAACCTGTGAGTTTCCCTGTCAGTGGCTATTAAACATGATTATATGGGTGAAATATGTGGCTGAGAAGTTTAAGAACTTCCTGATTATTAAATTACACAATAATAGGTGTGCCCCAAACAAGAAAGGAATTATTCTCTAAATGTCACTTATGTCATGCTGCTGGAGACAGAACAGTGGACTGGATGGACTTTTAGTCTGCTTGAATAGAGCTGAAGGCTTTATACTTCACGGAGTTGCAGCTAGTTTGGTATTTCAGCTGGCTTGTTTGCATCTTGATGATGGGCCCTGTTGGACAAAATAGTGTTTGTCATAATTTCAGGAAAAATAAACCCAAAACGTAACTTCCAGACTGCATCGCTCATCAGGTACAAAAGGATCTTTAAATGTTTGTGGAATCGATTTGTATTTTGGTTTAGATAGTTAACTGAAATGTGGTTTTGAGGGAAACTCTGATCTTGGCTGTGTAAGGCTCTGCATGAAGATCGAGTTTATTAGAAAACTTAATAACCTATTGGTACGGATTATGTTCTAATTTTTGTATCTGTGGAAGTTCTGGATTCCTCAGGAAGTGACCAAAACTAGGGAGATTTCATCTGTCTGATTTTTACCCACTTATTAGAATAAAATTTGCTATTCATGACAATTAATATTTGCACCTTACCTGAGCAGTGGTGAGCACCTGACCCTGCTTTCTGCTTAAAAGCTCACTATTTACTTCTACAGTTTTGCGAATAAGCCAAACTGCTTGGGTTGCACCAAAACTAAATGAGCCTTCTTATTTTTTTTGTAGAGAATTCTGTTTCATTTCTCTTTATGCACTGTGCTGTCATTGAGGCATATTGACAGTGGGAAACTTGCCCATCAGGGATAGGTGACCTCATTTGGTAGCCCTATTTTTTTTTTTTTTTAAATAAAATTAGATTCACAAAGTAGTTTAAAGATAAAATGTAGGATGGTGTGCAGGTGGCTAAATTTAGAGTCTGCTTTTTATGGATTTCCTGTCATATTTTTTTGCCTTGTATTAAAGATTCGGTGAAAGACCAAATTGAAATCCACCCACCGAGTCTGATGTGTTCCGGAAAGTTTCCTACAACCCACAAAGTGGGAGAAAGAAGTTTAACCTGCTGAACGGAAGCGTCAGCGGGCTTTATATAGATGACACAGCTCTCCTCTGCCTCCACCCTGTGTAAGAAGCGGCTTAGAAGAAACTCAGTCAGCTGTTGAGTCCCATCAGGGATCCCCATGCGCAGTGCTGCCCCTTGCAGCTCTTCTTAATTGATGTAGAAGATTTCCATTGTACTTGTAAGGCAGAATTTTGTCCTATTTGTTAAATTAAAGGAAGAACTGTAAGACATGGAGGGGGAGAGCATAGGCAAAGCAGACTCTCAAGAGTCTGCAAATCAATTTTTTTGTGCCATCAGGTGCATATTTTACATATAGAAACAATGGTTTTTGTGACCTACGGCTTTAAGTTTCTTGACCTCCTCGTATAAAATAATGAATCTACAGCTTTCAGTTTCACAAAGTTTTGAAAACAATAGAAAAAGAAACAGTTTTCTGCCAGCAGCTGTAGGGAAAACCACAAAAAAAAGAAAAAAAAAAAGTGGGGGTTGACCTGAGGCAAGTAGTGATATATGTAAACTGGATACTTTTGCACATTTATTTTCCTGGACATTTCCTTTTTCACTCACAGGTGAAAATACTGCATGTTACGCCACTGTAATGTTGCCTTTCAATAACACAATAAAATGACTAGCAGAATGTAGAAATTAAGTAATTTTAAAATGTTTGAATTCAGCTGTGTGAATTAAAGATGAAGATATTGAAGAAAAATAGCGAGCGGAAGTGTTTCCACATAATGAATTCTTCTGCATTAGGCATATGTGAGTTCATTCAGAATCTTTATGAAAGGAACAATTCACCCGTGAGAAAAATGGACTTGAGCATCATGTTGGAAAAGGGTCACTTCAAGCAGATTAAACTAGAGAGGAAAAAAACCAAGCCTGCTCTTCTTGAAAATGTACATTATATACCTGAATAATTTTTCATTTGGTTGGAGGTTAATGTTTTCTAATAATTTAACTAATGACTTGTTTGCTGTCTATCATTTTTTGTGCCAATGGGAGTGATAGTCTGCTACTTAAAACAAGATTATTTTTATTATTTATTTGTATATGTGGGAGAAGCTGTTTTAATAGTACAGGTTTAGGCTATGACTCGCACAGATCAC
>KZ506131.1:60623-87418 GCA_002844005.1 Limosa lapponica baueri
TAGTTATTTAGTTGCTAGTTTACTTAGCAGTTATTTTAAGAGGTACTAATTTTTGTTCATAAAAAAAAGAAGAATTAATAATATTCACCCTAGTTCTTTCCTCGTACTGTAAGAGCTGTATTAGCACCAGCATCACAGGGTTATATCAGATACTTTCCTGATGATGAGCTCTTTCCTCTCCTGGCAGCATCGCTAGTTATTTAGTTGCTAGTTTACTTAGCAGTTATGTACAATTTTGATGAAAATAAAGTATCCTTAACTTTATCTCCTCTCCCAAATGGGCACAAGAGAAATCTTCTGTGATTCATGTGTTTTCATCCTGTTGATTGAAATGTAATTTGAAAGACTGGTGTTTCCCAATGGCTTCAGATTGTAGGACTTTGACTAGTCTAAAAAACAGCATAATTCAAATATTTTGACAAGAAAGTTTTTATTGGCCAGCAATGGATTCTCAAAGACAGTCACCAATTAGTAAAATGGGATATTGCTCTTATACGGAGTGCTTTTTCACAGGGCCACTTGAGAGAGGAACTTCTAATTTTAAGCATAGATCGGTCTTTGTGGGATTGAACTCAATGTCTTTACACTTCATGCTTTAAGTACACATTGTTTATGTCAGTATAAACCACCAGTACTTTCACTGAATTTTCCAAGTAATCCCTCAGTAGAAGAAGTGAAATGGAAATCTCCCCCTGAAATCACACAATGAAAATTGCATATTTTTTAAAACTAAATCTGTTCTCTTCCTCTTCTCTTAGCGACTTCACAGCTGCCGGTTGAAATTGAAGCTCTTAAAACTGTGTACAAAACAGGCGAGACCATCGTAGTAACTTGTGTGGTCTTTGACAATGAGGTGGTTAATTTACAGTGGAATTATCCTGGGAAAGTGGTAAATATCTCTCTTTTTATTTCATTTTTGGTTTGAATGTTTGTAGTTACTTATTGGGGAAGAAGGTGGGGTTGTAAAATATTCTTCTCTTGCCTGAATGAGGACAGCTGAGGAGAGAAAACAAAGTATTTCTTTTACTTTTAGGTTACCACAAAAGAAAGTCAGTCCCAAAAAGTTAGAGTTTGTTGTTAGTAAGTATGCAAAATATGAGAGGAAGGTGAGGTGTGACTAGGAGTCCATCCTCTGAGGGAGGAATGCTGTCTCTCAGGTCTTGGGCTGGTTGAAAAAAAAATATGTTGTGAAAATAGGAAGGTCTAGGAATGTGTCAGACATCTGCATAGAGGTTTGAACCGCTAAAATGGCTCTCTTAAACCTTGCATTCTTGGGCATAGTGGAGGACGATGCAGAATCAAGTTCATAGACTTAATTGTTCCTCGTTATGCAGGTGTTAATTAAAATGACTCTTACAATCAGTGTAATTACTCACTAATGAGAACTGTCTAGGAAGAAAACCTTAAAACATTGGATAACCTCAGAAATTTTCAAACTGGCGTTAACATTGTTCTGCAGTGAAAATTTTTATTGGTCAGAGCCCGTCCCTGTCAATGGAGAACTTCAGAGTATCCCATGTAAAATGTCTGGTCACACTGAAGGGATGGAGTAGCTGAAGTGGCTACCTAATTGTGACCCTAAAATGCCCCCATTTATTTAAGTAATGTAAGAGCCCCAGAGAAAAAAATGATTTAAGAAGATTTTGTTCTATTTTCCATGCTGCACATTATAATCTTTGCTATATGCCACCTTTTAAAACTGTCCCCAGCACACTTTTTGTTCCAGCCTCCCATGATAACATGGTCTACTGTTCTCACCATCCTTTTACTTGTGGCGGTCTTCCCCTGGTCAATAAATTGTTCTTGTTTTGAGAGATGGCAAAACATAGCTTCTAGCAACTGCTTACTTTTTGTCTGATGGGGGGGATAAAAATTCACCCTATGTCCTGGGAACTGAGCAAATAAAATTCAAAATAAAACCCACAGCTTTTATGTCTGAGGAGAAGGCAGTGCATAATCAGTAAAATACTTTCAGGCTGCTTATCCAAATTTTGAATGGTATTTCGTTTTGAGTGAACAAAATATGAGCTTTCAGCCTCTTCACCCTTCTGTGTCTGCTCCCAAAAGGGTGTGTTTTTATAGACACACTTGTAGTGCCTGTGGCTGAAAATACATCCCTGACTGAGTAAAGCCTTCTGCCATACAGGGTTTAGGTAGTTGCTCTCACTCCAGTGGCATCATAGATCCTCAATGGTGTGCTTTCAGCCCAGTTATTTAAGTAAGTTTTTTTTCTTCCCTCTCCAAACTACAGAAAGAAAAAGGTCTGATAAAACTTGATGATATCAAAGTCCCATCGCAGAAGCTGGTTTACACCTTGACCATTCCCGAGGCATCAGTGAAAGACACAGGGGATTATGAATGTACTGCTCGGCATGCAACCAAGGAGGTTAAGGAAAATAAGAAAGTAGTCATTACAGTTCATGGTATAGTCTGATTTTAGTGTCCAAAAATTACTAATGTGTTGGAAAACACCAATTGTAAATGCTGTACAGGGTTGTTTACACAAGGCTTTTTCATTTACAGACAAAGGGTTTGTTCACCTGGAGCCTCAGTTTAGCCCTCTGGAAGCTGTCAATCTACACGAAGTCAAAAACTTTGTCGTCGATGTGCAAGCATACCCACCACCAAAAATGTACTGGTTGAAGGATAACGTGACTCTGATTGAAAATCTTACCGAGATTGTTACTAGTTCCAATAGAGTCCAGGAAACGAGGTAAAAACATTCTTCTGACTCTTACTTTGCTGTGTTGACTTGACCTGGGCACTGCTCCAATTTATAATATTATCTAATATTAAAAATATTTTTTTTTGTTTTCTACTCTAAAGAGCAATGTCTAATCTACCTCTTCTTATTCCCTTCATAACATCAACCTCTCCAAACCATAGGAATCTTGGTTTTTGAGCACTAGGCCCCTTCAGTCCCTCCAAGATGCCTCCGCTCCAATAGTTTCTAGCCATTTCCAACAATATCAGAAACTTTGTTAGATCCCTGTGGAATATAACTATGCCCACTTGTTTCTTAGTTGTATTTTGGCAGTTATTTACCATTTGAATAATTATTCTAGTGTAAAGGCGTGCTAGAAATGCCAAATGCCACATTATAGTCTCCGCATACCCAGGTTATAAGTTGCATTGAAGTGCATTTTTTTTTTGTAATGCCTGCTTTAAAAATACAAACAAACCCTCTCATTTCTGTAGGTTTCAGAGTATATTAAAATTGATCCGGGCCAAGGAAGAAGACAGTGGATACTATACTTTGGTTGCTGAAAATGAAGATGAGATTAAAAGATACACCTTCTCCTTGCTAATACAAGGTAAGGAGCCTTGGCCACCAGAACTGATGGCACGCAGCAAAGACTTGATCCTCTTACACATCGGATTGCCTGGAGTATTGAGATAAGGAAGGTGCGAACTGGGGTGTCTGGAGGAGTGCGTGCGTGCCGAGTCCTTGGAGCTCTCGTACCCTGATCCTGGCTTTTGCTTCGGCGCTGGCCTTGAGCCAAAGAGAAACTTTATCCTCCCGCCTAAGTTATTCCAGCTGACAGCGGGGACGATAGCTCGTTTAGTATGACATGAGGACGTGGCATAACCGCAGCACTTCCTTTCCGTGGCTCTAGCCTAGGATCCACTCTGTCCTACAGGAATTAAGGACCTCCTGGACGAGTCCAGGTCTCTAGCTGTCACCAAGCTGTCGGCCAAACAATACCTGTCCCGGTTTATTTGAAATTTCAGGCTGCTTTTGTAGACCCTGATGAGCATTTTTACAAAATCCTATCTCCTCCCCAGTTCCAGCCCTGATTTTAGACCTTGTGGACGATCACCACGGCTCCGCCGGTGGGCAGACGGTGAGGTGCTTGGCGGAGGGGACCCCGCTTCCGGATGTGGAATGGCTGGTTTGCAAGGACATTAAAAAGTAAGAGGAGTGGGTGCTTTCTTATCTAAAATATGACTGGCTGTGTCCTTGATTAGCTTAACATTTTTAGTTACTGTACCACTCTTTCCTCATTAAGGGCCAGTAAGCTACAAGTCTGATTTGTCTTGTCAGAGGCTTATGTTTTGAGAGGTTGTCAGGGCCCTTCCTAGTGATTGCATCCCCTAGGAGAAGACACAATGCATTGATTCAGGAGGTTTCTCTCATAAATCTTTGTGTTCAATGAGCAAACTCAGCAGATTTCACAATCCCAATTTGAGTAAGGATCTTGAGGAGCACCTGTCCCTCCATTCAGGGAGATCTTATAATTTCACAGATAGCTCTGTCTGCCTCCTTAATACTCTTGTGTACTTCTAAATTTTAACTTGTAGTTATTAACCCCCAAATTATAATTTTTACCTTCAAAGTATTTTAGATATGTGGAGTAGTTACTCCCATTTTTGGTAGTTCTAGGCAGGCTCCTGTAGCTGCTGGGAGGTAGGATTTTGCCTGGGAGGTTATCCACCGGGGAAAGGGAGACCATGCATGGAAGGAGGAACCTCCCAGCTGTGTTCTGCTCTCATCGTGCTAAAACCTCTTACTGCTTGGTGGGACGAGTGTCCTCCTATCCCTGCCTCAGGGAGCCTTGTGCAGCATTAAGGATTCAGGGAGAAATAGAGATCCATACAGTACTATAACTCTATGGAATACATAGAGACACCAAGGTCTATCTATATCAGACCCTCTGGGCTGCATTGTCAGACCCTCAAAGTGGCAACAGTAATGAGGATCAGAAGGCAAAATATTCTGAGGGAAGAAAGATGTAGGCTTTTCACAGAGGTGGTCTTAAGTGTTTCTGGTCTTTAAAATTATTGTTGTTGGAAGAAATAGGAAAAGTGATTGGTGTTCTGTTCACTCATCTTTATCCATACCTATGTCCAACGCCTGTTCCCCCATTATCCTCTGCAGGTGCAGCAATGATACCTCATGGACTCTTCTGACTAACAATATCTCTGATATACACATGGAAGCCCACCTAGATGAGAAAAACATGGTGCAAAGCCAGGTGACCTTCCAGAAGGTAGAGGAAACCCTGGCTGTGCGCTGTGTGGCAAGGAACGACCTTGGTGCTGTTACTCGGGAACTGAAGCTTGTGGCTCCCAGTGAGTTTGCTTTGTCCTTCTGTGAAATTACAGCAGCCAGATGGACCCCTCTCTAACACACCCCAGTTCGGTCTTAATAGATAAAAATTTGAATTGTTGCAGATAGAAATAAATGGAAATGTTTGGGGTTTTTTTCCCACCCCGGGACATCTGAGGATGAGGCCTTCTACAGGTCTTTATGGTACATCTGTTTTTCACTTATTATGTGGCTCCATGATTCATTTTATCATTTTATGGCCACTGGCTATAGGATGTTCTTCTAGACAGTCTCTGCATTTGGTTTTGAAACAGGAAGGCAGAGCATCTCTGGGCTTGGCAAGACCTTACAGTCACCAGCCCCAGGGACTGCTCCTGCCACATCTGCAGGACACGGGAACTGCGATGGTACAGGAGGTGAATGTCTTGTGTGTGTGTCATGTTCCTTGTGGTTCAGGAGGAAAAGATGGTCTGTCTTTTTTTATTCCACAGCCTTGCGATCAGAACTAACGGTGGCTGCTGCAGTCTTAGTGCTGTTAGTGATTGTGATAATTTCACTGATCGTCCTGGTCATCATATGGAAACAGGTAATGTAGGAAAAAAGCTATGTCAGTTTGGATGTTGAGCCCTGATGGGTTTTGGTCCTCTCTGAAGTCAGGCACAGGACTAATGGTTGGTTTTGCATTCAATGTGCTTTGCAGAAGCCAAGGTACGAGATAAGATGGAGAGTCATTGAGTCTATCAGCCCCGATGGCCACGAATACATTTATGTGGACCCAATGCAACTGCCTTATGACTCCAGATGGGAGTTTCCTCGAGACGGGTTAGTGCTTGGTAAGTTTCCTCTAAGTTTCCCCCACCCATTTTGGGGGGAGAAGGATGATTAAGGACAACTCTGAGGTCTCTGCTACTGAGATTTGTGATGTAACTCATGGCTGTGGAGTCCAGAGCCTCTCTATACCTTTCTGTCCTCCTCCGTTCTCCTGACACATCCTCTTCTTCCCCTGCAGTGGTGTCAACCTTGAGCTCCTTGGGTTAGTGTTTTCCATGCTCTCCTCCACATGCTTCACCTGCAGTGCCTACCTCCATGTGGTTTAGGGGGCCTCTCCCCACGTTAAATTCCCTCTTCAACACCCACTTCTGTGAAGGCACCCGCAAAAAGTGCATCAGCATTTTTTATTTGCAAGACATTTGTACACTTATGTGTAGAGGCCCAGGGAAATCTGCAAGTAGTTATGTAGCTTTATTAAAAATATTTTCTAAATTATAAATCCACGATGTGCATATATCAGTGCTGAGTAATTTAATAACTTATTTTTGTGGCTACTGTCCTTTTTCCTTCCCCTTCTGCTTTCTTGCTTTGCTGTTCCCTGGACTGGAGTCCATATAGATTTCAGTTAATAATTACTTCTTCAGGGCTGGCCCAATCTGTCACTTATATCAATTGAAAGTGTAATGATTATAGACAGTTTTAATGTTAAATCCAGACAGCACTTTAAATTCACAAGGCATCTCCCTCTTGGAGGTATCTGTGCAACAAGTTGTATACACAAAATACAGGAGAAGAAAACAAAAGATGTTTTCTGTTTGATATATTTTTAGAAACACACTCCCCTGGTTAGTTCTCCTTCCCCCACCACAGAGAAAGAATTGATGTTAATTCTTCAAAGAAGCAGCACAAAATTTTTTTGGTTCAGGAACGATATCCTTTAATTAAATTCATGTTGCTAATTGAAAACTAGAGGAGGGTGGATATTTAATGGAATTATTTTATTACAACCCAGACTTTAATTATATGCCTAAATAGGATTTGTCAGATCTGAGCTGTTAACAGACCACCACTGTGACTTTGTCTCCCTCTGACTCATGAGCACCAGCCTCCTTCAATGCCTTCCTGTTTACAAGTGTATTCAGGATAGTCACTGCTTAAAAAACTAACGCTACGTGCCCTTTTAGCAGCCTGGATTGTACAAGCATTCTTCTTGACACGGTTAACATTTACCCGCCGGCAGCTTTGCCGTGTAAAATGCTTGCTGGTGGGGACCTCTTTTGTTTCTGGGGCTGATAATTCTGGCTTGTGCGGGTTTTCTCTTGTCGAAGCGGGAGATGGCAGCAAAGCAGTTACACCTTTAGCTCGGGGAGGCTCTGAAGCAGGATACAAACCCATTTTGGCTCAGCCAGACGAGCGTTTCCCATCCTAGCTGTGCAAGCCAGCTGGCATTTATTTGTTTTTCTAGCTAGTAGTGCCTGGAGTGCAGCCCCACGTTAAATGCCAACTCTCAGCGTTGGCTGGCTGGAGTTTCAATTGATAAATCTGGGTTACACTGCAAATTTCCCATTGCTATCGCCCCTCCACAATTCAGCAGCCAGCACAAGCCTGGGAGATGTGTAACAGAATGAGAAATGCGGTAACGCAGCGAGCTGCTTGCACGCCACTGCCTTCTCCTGGCTCTGCTGAGAAGTGGTGAGGTCCAAGTAGAAGCTGGACTTCCTCTTCGTCTGAGATGGCCGAGGGCAGGGCTTTTTGAGGAGCAGGGTTTCTTAGGATCTCGGGGTGGCTGTAGAGAAGTGGCAGAGTTGCTCCCATCACTTCCCAGCAAGCCACCCATCTGTCCTGGTGGCCCTAGTAAAATGAAATGCTGGTCTGACACAGAGTCAGACCCATCCCCGTTAAGTTAAGATTCAAGTTACACGGCATTTAGGCATTTCTCATGAGACTAGAAACTGGATGTAGATTATAAAACTTGTCGCTTGTTTGTTTTTTTTGGTAGAGACCAAGAGAGTAATGATTTAATTTGGGGTGAGCTGATCATCCCAGCTCAATTTTAGCCAAAGAAGCATCCAGTCGAGAAGGCTGTGTCAGTATTTGTGTCCCCCCCAAAGGAGAAAACTGTCACCACTCCGACAGGCTCAGCAGATAAGCTCTGTGGCTGGGGAGAGAGGTTGAAAGAGCTCTCGCCCCCAAGGGTGGTTCTTCCACTAGTTTGAGGAGCCTTGAGCTGCTGGTGTGTCTGCACAGTCCCTCTGTGGTGGAGAAGCAGTGCTGCTCCTCTGGCGGGCAGATGACAGCAGTGTCTTTATACCAAGAAAAGTAAACACACGCTAGAATTTTGGGCTCCACCAAAGACTGTGATGGCCTTACAGATGCCTCCAGCTCTTGAGCAGTCAGCTCCCACCTGGCTCTAAGTTTTTAAAACACATGGGGCTTGGGCTACGTCTGTGGAGAGAGGGGTGAAAAGGGGAAGGAGCAGTGATGGTTCCCCACCGCTCCGGAAGCGCTCTCACCATCTCCTCACGCACCCCGGCCCGGCAGAGGTGATGGAGGGGGAGATGTGTGCCTCCTGCTCAGCCGACAATATGGTTTGGGGAGGAACTGGCGTGTGAAGACAAGAAGATCAAGGCGCATCAGCAAATGCCATCACATTCTGAAGGGCTGCATCCTGCCATGTGGCTCCCAGACCCTTGGTCTGAAAAGTTTCAGGGGCCAAATTTCAGGCTCAGGTTGTTTGAATTAGTCTGAAATTTAGTGGGAAGCTTTCTCACATCCTGACTGGGAAGAATAACCTTTGGAATCTTGACAAGAAATCACATAGTTTTTTTGTGTGCATGACAAACTGTGCTGTCATAGTCTTGGAGAGGCTCTTCAGTGGTAGCTCAGCTAAGCGTGCTTTAACCATTTCTTGTGCTTTTTAATGACGTAGGTATCTTTTGGCTGGAAATTTTCTTTTAAAAACATTTATACAATAATAGTGGGGGCTGTAGCTAGAGGATACCAGAAACATATGGCATCGCATGCCAGATAACACCTTCAGAAGCCTAAAAGGCGGCAAGTTCAAACTGCAAGCGAACGTCAAAGACAAAATGCCATATATCTCCATAGTAAAAGTCACTGCTTATTCTTCCCATGCTGGAAGTTAAAAAGCAACATAAAATAAAATAAAAAGCTTGTTAGGAATATGAAAATATCCTGGCATCTGGAGCTCACATACAGGTTTTTTCACAGAGTAACCATTGCCTCAGTGAACTTACTCTTCAATATGGAAACTATGAAATATAGTATTTTGGAATATTTTTGTGCAGTTCATATTTCTCTAAAATCTCATTCAATCTGTACACAATTCTTTTGCACACTGTGTCCATATCAGGAGACAGGATATGATAATCCAAAATTTTTGTCTAAATTGATTTGCGGGAAGGGTAAAGTGTGTATAAACATTAGCCATTTCATTACAGCACTTGGAAATTTGCAATAAAATTTATTCAAGCATATGAAACACACTTGTACATTAAACTTCAGAGACATTTCCCCTCATATGTGGTCAACATGTATTTCAGCTTCTTGCAGCTCACTGATGGTCCTGTCTGTCTATTTCTAAATATGCTGCTGATGTGCTTCAGCCTATCTTAACGCTGGATGCATCCAGCATTGATACAACAGCCCGAAACTACAGCTAAGGAGTTCAGTTCAGATTTTTAAGTAAAGGGCACAGCTGTACTGTAGTCAGGTGCTGACTGTGGCAGAGAAGTCAACTTAAGCATAGCAGAATCGATGATTAGAAAAGATAAAGCGAGAGTAGCAGGGCAGAGTTGGAGACTAGTTTGAATGAGTTGAGCTCGCACATGCAGATGTGCTCCTGGTGTTTGCTTGCTTGTTTTTATTTAAGAATTGTACTTAATGACAGCATTTCTTTAAAATATATTTTTATTTTCTGCTTAACAACAACAATAATAATAATAATATCAGTGGTCTGGCCTAGTGAATGTGCTCTTCCCACACAAGAATCACGACCCGTACAGGAATGGCAGTGGGAAACAAGGCAAATTGCTGTTGTTCTCTGAAATAAAAAAATCCTCTCCTTTGTGTTCAGGTCGAATTCTTGGTTCTGGCGCCTTTGGAAAAGTAGTCGAAGGGACTGCATACGGCTTGAGTCGCTCTCAACCGGTGATGAAAGTAGCTGTGAAAATGCTGAAACGTAAGTTGTGGCGGCTCCGGTTCCCAAGCTGGGTAGTGCATGTTCCCACGGGGTTATTTAAGCTTTGCTTGGGCATAAATAGTTTCTTCATATCTGAAGCTGAACATGTACTATGGAATGACTGAAATTTAAAATTATATCTTAGATTGCTTCGTGGTGTTTTCAGTTTTTTGAAGCAGTATCCAGGCTTCTGAAAACATCCAAAGTTTAGTTTTAGCTGTGTGGACCATAGCAGCCACAGTAACTCAGCAAGTTCAGAAAAAGATAGAATAGCCGTGAGTGTTTGTGAACAAATGAAAGCAATACAACAGAGCAGAAACAGCCAGGTCTTGTGTGAGAATCTTAAGTTCATTGAATGTTTCCCAGTTCATGAGCTGAGAATCTGATGCAGTGATTCTGGAGGAACCATGAAGAGCTTTCTTGTGTTGAAACTAGCAGCGTGTACTGGGAAGTCCACTGTACCCCTGGAGAAGGGCAAACAGGCTGGGTTGGCTATTGAGCTGTGTCAAATTAGTCCTCTATTAGTGATTCATAACTCCTTTCCAAATCTTAAGAAAACCCCTTGTCAAGTAAAGGACACAGTCTTCTTCAAGAAACCATGGTCGCAATGCTCTAATGAGGCAAACAAGGAAAAAAGGTGATTGCTCTCACTGAGCGGCTGGTGTGTTTTTCCAACAGCTACAGCGAGATCCAGTGAAAAACAGGCGCTTATGTCTGAACTGAAGATAATGACACATCTCGGGCCCCACCTGAATATTGTGAATCTGCTTGGAGCTTGTACAAAATCAGGTGGGTTTGGCTGACAAAATGGGGGTTTTCTGTGGAGCCACTGTTCACTGTTTAACAAGAACACAAATGTCAAGTAAAGGATTCAACGAATAAAAGGTTTCACAAATCTACTTGATATTTGGGACTTGCAGTCATAACTTAGTAAATAACAATGTATTAACCCCCAATACTTCTTATATTTATATTCTATTTTCTACTCTTTTTGGAGTCTCTTTTCTTTTTTTTTTTGTTTTGAAAGACCCTACTCATCAATGCATTATTTTGCTTTATTTCATCAGGTCCTATTTACATCATCACTGAATACTGCTTTTATGGTGATTTGGTGAACTACTTGCATAAGAACAGGGACAATTTCCTGAGCCGACACCCAGAGAAGCCAAAGAAAGATTTGGATATCTTTGGGATGAACCCAGCTGATGAAAGCACAAGAAGGTGGGGAAAAAAGGAAAAAATAAAAGTATGACCTGCAACTTAAGGAAATGCCATTACTAACCCTTACTCCATTCCTCTCATTCATTGGTTTAGAGCCCTCCCTAATTCTTCTCATTAGACTTTTATTTATCAGGTTTCATAGATCTGGGAAGGTTTCAGCACTTTTTTCGCAGTCTCCCTGATGTGTTCTGGATCCATGTTTCCCCAATGCAGAGATGCCTGCCCCAGGACCACTATGGGCTCTCCATAGACGTCCTGAGGTCCCAAGGAACATTTCTATTAACAGAGCACAGCCCAGTGTTCCTCTTTTCTGTAAAAACATCCTTTTGCCTCTACACAACCAAGTTTTAAAAGTAAAGCACAACTACCTGGTTTCCTTGTTTCCCTGCTTGGGGATTTTCCACTGTCTAAAACGCCTTCCCTTCAAACAACCTGTCAGCGTTTGCTCTCCAAGCTCCAGTACTCTCCTTTATCTACCAATGGCTTAGCCGGTCTCAATAGTTTCCTTATGGTTAATGTTCATCCCATAACTTTTTCCAGATGACAGTGGAGGAATCTTGTCATCATACATTCAGCAATAAAGCAATGTCATAAAATTAGCCAGGATTTAGAAGGTGAACAGAGATTCCTTCAAAAAATCACTCAGGCAAAATAGAACAGCTGACTTGGTAGCTGGATTGGATGAAAACTATTTGGATGAATAAATTACATCTATAATTTGGAATACCTTGGAGTAAAAGCTGTAGGTAGTAGTACCTGAATTCAGTGGAGTTTTGGGAAGTTAGACAATGCATGTTCATATACTTGACTATTGACAAAAGGATAAGTTTGAAGTCCTTGTGTTTGACTACAGTGATATGTGGTAACATGCACTAATATGTGGTAGCACATGGCTGTGTTGTAATATATAATCTTTACGTATTCCCTAACAAGAAGCCAGCTCTTCTATCTCACAGCAATACAATTGTACAGCATAGAAGAACTGTTTGATCTACAGGATGCTGTGGCGGGGAAGTCACCTGGGCAATAGTAGCTGATACACCTGTATTTTTTCCCAATTTCAGTTATGTGATATTATCATTTGAAAACACTGGAGAATACATGGACATGAAACAAGCTGATACCACTCAGTATGTGCCCATGCTGGAGAGGAAGGAGGGATCTAAATACTCTGATATTCAGAGATCTGTGTATGATCGCCCTGCTTCATATAAGAAGAAATCTATCTCAGGTAACATCGAATTGTCCCATCTGCACACATCATTAATACTCATAATTCTCACATAGATGCTTATCTTTTTTTTTTGACCTCTATTTGGATGTAACCCACTCAGATGTGTTCTGTAAGCGTGTCAGTGTAAGCTATAAGCTGAAAGCTTCTGCTTGTGACCTTCGTTATGCTCTGGGGGCAGGGGTGCGTGCTCCTGGAGCAGAAGGTGTCGAGCTGTGTATTTGCTTCTATGCAGAAGGGCTGGGGGGCTGCACCCCGTGGTGGGGCTGGAGGTGCTCTTTGGAGGCAGTGATTTTATTAGTCTTGTCGTTTGCAAGATTTTGAGCAACAGCAATGAATAATAATGATGATGATGATGATAATAATAATAATAGTAAATATCTATCGCTCTGTTTCCACTTACATTTCACATTAACTGACACTTAGCAAATGCAGGACACTCCCAAATACTTTCCTGGATTATGTAATGAAGATAATGAATGCATCCCATTCCCTGGCCCTCTTCTCAGAAACCAAATATGCTTTGCTTTAAAAATAGGCACCGCCACTTCTGCCTCCAGGCCTCAGAAACTGAACCCTATCCAGGCCCAGATTTACATGGCAGACTAATGTACTCACATTGTGCTCTAGGACAGTCGGGGTAAATGAGTCACTGAATTTTGACTGGTTTTTTTGCTGACATTTTTCATAAAAAAAAAAAAGAAAAAAAGAACTGTTGCCATAGAATTCCTAACCCTTTTTGCTGGTATTGGATTAGTCCCAGTGAATACTTGCTGGGAAACATAACAGTCTTCAGCAAAAGTAAAGGGATAAGAATGTACATGCATGCACAAAAATCTAATGAAGGCACCGCCTCTAAATAAATGTTTTCATACCACACACTGAGTGTTGCAAACAACCTGCTAAACACTTCAATGGGCCTTTTTAACTTCACCTTTTCCTGCAGTTCTCTGGGGAAAAAAATACAGACAGGAGAAAAAACAAAACCTATATTTAATACTGGTTGTTTTTAAGAATGCAGTATGTGTCAGTGAGTGATGCAGACACTAACAGTGGTTAGTTATTATGAAAAGACTGGTTTGGTCTTGGTATTCTGTTAAAGTCATCAGCTCAGAATCTTGATAGGTGGGGGGAAATAGACGTTGCTTTCACAGTCCAGAGCACAAACACATTTTTCTCTCTTTTCCAATAGAATCAGAAGTCAAAAACCTTCTCTCAGATGACAGTTCAGAGGGCCTCAGCCTACTGGATTTGCTGAGCTTCACCTACCAGGTTGCACGAGGAATGGAATTCCTGGCTTCTAAAAATGTAAGTAAATAAAAAAAGTAAGTAAAATATAAGGAAGCGTAGAAACGTCTTCATCTCCAAGTACAGATTTCAATTTATATTCTGAAGATATGGCACAATATAATATTCTTTTTGGGGCTGTAGACAGCTTTCTCACTTATGTGGCAACTGAGATCACCATGGCTGGAAAAATCAAAGCAGCCATCAGTCCTCTTCTCCCATGGCCCGTGACATTCATGGAGGCAGCGTGCCAGGGACAGTGGTGGATCTAAGCAGGGTCCGGGTGGAGGGTCCATGCAACCACAGGCCAGCATGGTCAGAAGCATAGTAGATGACGGGTAGAAGGGGAAAGGATGGCATCACATTTGTCTTCTCCTCGCTGGTTCTGAGGGCTGGTGCCTCCCTGCCAGCCGGGCAATACAGGTGCTGCTCAGTAGAAGGTCTTGTAAAGACTGTGCCCAGAAACTTAACAGAACTTTTTCAGGGATATTTGCAAGGGAAATGGCCCTCCTGGAATTAGCACGTCCTTGAACAACTCATTTTCTCTCCCTACAGTGTGTGCACCGTGACTTGGCAGCTCGTAATGTCCTCCTGGCTCAAGGAAAAATCGTGAAGATCTGTGACTTTGGGCTGGCTAGAGACATCATGCATGATTCCAACTATGTCTCCAAGGGCAGCGTATGTACCTCTTAATCTCCTGAGCTCTGCTTTAACTGAAATGAGAAGTGTCAGTTTTAAATGCAGTTTAATGTTCTTGCCATTCAGTGTTAGTTACACTAATTGACCATTGGGGTGAACACTTCTGAGAACAATTTTTCTTCAGTTCATTAATTCTTGCAAATTTCCTAATTCTGCTTTAAAGCTGAAAAGTACTTGGCCGCGCTTAGTACTTCACAGGCTTACGTTTTAACTGGCAAGTTTTGCGACTGGATAAATTATTAAGGAACTGTCTCTGTGATATGCAGAGTAGTGACACTTGAGTCAATGACATCTCAGACCTAGATCGGCAGTGCCAACTCTTGTATCATACTTTCAATCAGCCTGGCCATTTACTAGTAATAAAATTAATATAGTTATGGCTTAATTAGTTTTTGTGGGGAGCAAATAGTATCGTTCCTTATAATCCTGGTACCTCTGTGTTATATGGAATTGAAAATAAACACTAGCCAGGTTAACACAACTTTTCTTATTAGAGGGAAGCTAATCTTGGTTATCAGCATATATACAGCAGCTGTAATGGGAAGCATTTCTTTAATGACTAATCTGTGCGGTTTGGGGTTTCTTTCTTTTCGCTACAGACTTTCCTCCCAGTAAAATGGATGGCACCTGAAAGCATTTTTGACAATCTGTACACAACATTAAGTGATGTCTGGTCTTATGGCATTCTGCTGTGGGAAATATTTTCTCTTGGTATGTACTATGAACACTTTCTTGTGTGTAGTGATTAAGCTTTTTCAGTTCAAGCTGTTCTACATCAAATATTTCAAATTCTACAGTAAAAATATATGTGTGAAATCAACTGTTAGTTATTCTTCTATATGGGATTTCAGATCCCAATGCTGGGTGTGAAGTAAAATGTCCAGACTCTTCCAAAGTTCTCTTTAGATTTTTTTTTTTGCAAGATATATATATATATTTTTTTTTTGCTAGAAAATTGAAAGCACTGAGTGAAAAGCTTTTGTGGAAAAGTATTGGTGTGTCAGGCCAGGATGGATTTCCTGGATAACAGGAGAAGGAACATGCTTCCCCCTTGCAATGGGGTGCCTGGGGTTACAGCCCAACCCAGTGGCTGCTTTGAAAGTCTCTTCATATATGTTTCAAAAGAGCCCGTCTTAGTCCCATTAGAGAAAGAAAACAAATGTCAATCTTCTGGGACGCTGATTTCTCATTTCCAGGTCAGCACTGTTCACACAGTTGGTTTATGGCAGTGTAAAGTGGTTATGACAATCTATAGCAGTTACAGACAATGTACAGTTCCCAGCTGGGAACAGCCTGGCTCTTTCCTCAGCCTGATTAATTAGCCTCCCGGGCGGGTGGCTGGCCTGCTTCAGTAAGCCTGCATCACCCAGATTTACTCCGAGCAGAATTAGTCACGCCTGTATGGTATCTACCACTGCCCCACGGCAACCCCAAGCCTAATGTTATTTTCTAGAATAAGTTGCCATACAGCTGCTTCTCAGAAAACAGCAGTTGCACCACTCTTTATGGTATTGATTACTGTAATCTCTGGGCATCACAGTGTCCTGTAAATACCCATTCACCCACATGCCTGGGAGGCATGGGAGTGCTGTTGGATATCTCAGGAACTGAGGCACAGCTCAGCCTGTGCTTCACTGCCCTACCTGCAAGGAAGGTTCTTAAGCCCAGTGTTAAGTGAAAATTCTGCTTTTGAAAGGTCAGAGGTTTCAATTGTAAATTGTGTAGGATATTGTAGGATTGTCCGCTGCCTGAGAAAGATGATATTTCTCAGAAAGCAAAGCATACCCTCAGTGGTGTTTATTGAGAAAGTTAACTTTGACATCTGGCTGCAACACTGGCTTCAGCTTGAATGATCCTTTTACACATCAGCGATGTCTGTACACTGTAGCGCCGAAATGTTAGCTTAACCGTGTCAGCTCAGAGGCCAAGTCCAGACCTTTCAACAACCCCCACACCTGACATGTTAGCTGTTGTCTAAAGCCACCTGCCCAGGTGGGAAGACTTGGGCATGGAGGGAGTGGCTCACACTAAGCCCTTGCCCTTACAGCCAGGATAAGGAGAATAGCTCAGACCACGTCATTCGCAGGTGCTGTGCAGGTGTCAAAAGCAATAAAACCAGACAGAACAAATGACTTGCTTAAGGTGACCCAAAAAGCCAATGGCAGAGCACAGCTGTGACCTCAGGTCTGCTGAATGCAGGCTGATGACCCAATCCATGTATCACCCAGCCTCTGTGCCCAGTCGATACACACTATAAACACCACAAAGGGATTTTTTTCTAAGTAGTACCTACTTCAATCTTTCCTAGCCAATGTTTCACATCAGGGCTTAACGTGGTCAAGACAACAGCTCTGATGTGAAACATTGGCTAGAAAAGATTAATTTTGATGGCATGTCAAATTACAGCATTAACAATTTTTGACATTAACAGCAAGACAGTCTTTGGGAACTCTGCATGGATAGTCAAGTAGAGAGTAGTAATTTTTCTTCTTTTTCTTTTTTTCTGCAGGTGGCACACCATATCCTGGCATGATGGTCGATTCTACTTTCTACAATAAGATCAAGAGCGGCTATCGAATGGCCAAACCCGATCATGCTACCAACGAAGTGTATGTGTGCATTTGGCTCTCCCCTACCTGGCTAGTCTCTGGATAATTTTGGCTTTAGTTTCTGTTTGGTTACTCATTTTCCTTTCCCTGTTGGTTAAATTGATTTCCATCTTACCTGCAGGTACGAGATCATGGTGAAATGCTGGAACAGTGAGCCAGAGAAAAGACCTTCTTTCTACCATTTGAGTGAAATTGTGGAGAGCTTGTTGCCTGGAGAGTACAAAAAGGTTTGCTCTTTGGAATTTCCTTCGTGCTTTCTGTATACTGTTTTAGAGGGAATTATATGTGTTGTTCCAGCCGTCAGAGCCATGGGCACTGGACTGGCACATGAGTTACATGACTTGGAGAGGGTCATTGCATGTTGGGGGAACATGAAACTAAGGTTTCTGAGAGAAGCAATTTGTCAGTATTAGCTGGGAAGCAGACCTCTCCATTTCTAATGAAATCCTACCAACTCAGTATTTCTACTGAAGAATGGTCTTTATATATTTTCACAGGATTTTCTAGGCAGTGAAAGAATTTTAGAAAAGGGATGACTTTGCCCACATGTATAATCTCCCTATCTCCCTCTTTGGTCCTTGACACCAGCAAGTTTTCGGTTCAGAATTCTGATACCTCTGGACAAGTTCTGCCTGCCCCATCATTCAGTGTTTCATTTTCCCATCTACCTTCATTCCTTTCCCCTTCTGACCACCCCTCTTTCACATTTGTTTGTTTGCTCTGTGCTGCTCACAGCACTCACTCCTGCATCTTCTAAAACTGGCTTATCTTCAAATTCCCAATGCCTTGAAGATGCTGGGCTTCTCCATCCACTGTTGCTGGCTCACAGGGCAGAATATCTGCTGGGCTAATGAATCACAGCTACCCTTCTGAAGAAAGGTGGTCTCAGTGAATATCATCTAATGAGGGGTTTGAAATGAATATTTTCAGAGCTACGAGAAGATCCACCTGGACTTCCTGAAAAGTGATCACCCAGCTGTCACGCGCATGAGAGGGGACTCTGACAACGCTTACATTGGTGTCACCTACAAGAATGATGACAAGTTAAAGGACAGGGAAAGCGGATTTGATGAGCAGAGGCTGAGTGCTGACAGTGGGTACATCATCCCACTGCCTGACATTGACCCCGTTTCTGAAGATGAGCTTGGCAAAAGGAACAGGCACAGGTATGTGAAGTTTACAGACCACATTGCCAATAGTCACTGTTCTGGGTCATGTTTGACAATGTGCATTAATACTTTTTAGCATCCTAGTCTGCACGTATTTGCCATATCTCTGAGATGGTTGTCTTTTCCAGTTCCCAGACATCTGAAGAAAGTGCCATTGAAACTGGTTCCAGTAGCTCTACTTTTATCAAGAGAGAGGATGAGACCATTGAGGACATTGACATGATGGACGACATTGGGATCGACTCCTCAGACCTGGTGGAGGACAGCTTCCTGTAACCCCACGGACATCTCCCAGCTCTGCACACAGGGAAGCTCGCCGTGTCGTCTACAGACTTCTGCTCCACAGAGAAAACCACTTTATTGCAATGTCAAGGATGTGAGGAGGAGGCGGATTTGTACAGAGAAGCTCCCAGCGATGGGCAGAGGGATCAGCCTGAGCATGAATGAAAGGGACGTGTTGAAGATGGATTTTTTTTAGTGTTGCTTCTTGCAGTAGCATCTCAGTGTTGTTTGCCATTCAAACTGGTAGGAGGATGAACGAAAAGGCCACAAACAGACCAGTTTTGTGTTTCAAGGGCATTCATATGACTTTGATGGATCGAATTTCCACTGCAGCAATACTTCACCTTTGTAATTATGTAAATAACTGTCTACTCAAGGATCTTTTGAGGTGCACATTGAACATATGCCATGGATTTTTGAAGAGATCGTTCATGAATTTTGTGTACTTCCTCCCTCAGTCTCAATGTCAGCTGCTGTTGAACTATCATGTGAATTGAAGAACATGCAAAAACCACTTTTGGACCAAAAAGGTCTAAAACCACAAGGGACTGACCGGTACTACAAAACATGTTACTTTTTACCATTAATGCAAGTAAAGGGGAATAATAATAATAATAATGATTAAAAACCAGTCTATAATAGGTGTTAGAAACCTAGTAAGTCTTTATTAACTATAGAAGATAGCTGTTTTCAAGATAATACTACTACTGTTTTCAGTAACACTAAATGTATATTTTATAATTCATTGTCCTTCAGTAAAAGCACAGTCTCAAGAAACATTTTTAAGTACAAGGAAAAAATTTATGACCTGACAATTTTTATGAAACAATTCTGTTATTTGGCTGTACACAGTATGGTAACCGCTCTGGTTAGCTAAAACTACTTTAACATGGAGAAAAATTCAAGATTTAGTTTTCTGTCATGAGCTGAGTAGTTTTTCTAATCAGATTAGAAGAAATTATTGTCCTTTGATTAAGTGAGGTTCTAAAAATTTAATTAAAAAAAAATTAATTTATGCCAGATTTTCAAGATGCTCAATAATGGAAGTTTTGATAAATCACCAGCAACATCTCGTTATTATTGTTTCATGGGTACTCAAAAGAAATCTTATCCTACAGTTAGCTGTGAAGAATTGATTTGATATTTGAACTGCTCAAGGAACAAAGACATCTCTCCCAGCCTGGAACTCCAGATTAAATAAGCAGAAATAATTCTGCAGCAAATATTCTTGTCTTAGTTTTCAGGTTTAAACAGGAACAGAACACTCTCGCTATTATCTTTGCAGACTGTAACTACAAACAGTAATTGCTTCCAAGAGCATTTTTCAGAAGTGCGTGAAAATGAACGTGCTCTCAGCCTGAAATAGTTGTTTTTGGACACCACTTACACGAGCAAAGTATTACGATTACTGCTATCACTGTACAATGTGTTATTGAGATACGATGCTTTGGAAGACTTACATGTGAAAAAAAAGGTACACCACTGCGAAGGGCCCCATCCTTTCTGGTGCTCAACTTTCAAACTGAACCTTAATTCAGCGTGATGAGCGCCTCGCGGGAGGTGCTCAGCCTCTGGCATGACACAACCAATGCAAACGCGGTGCAAACCCATCCCTGTGTTGCAGCGTTTTTCCGAGGAAGTGTGACAGACGGACCAGCAGTGCCCGACAGAACATGCTGCCGTGTTAAGCTACAGTTTAACTTGAAATGGCCCTAAGAAAAGCTACACAAGTCCCCTTGACTTCATTGTTGTGGACGGTTGTGGATCAAAGTAAAGCAAATGTGATACTGTCAGTGTTACAGGCAAATACTTCTGGGTCTGGGTTTCAAAGCGTCACCTGGCTGAAGCCACGTACAGGCATCCTGCAGATGTGACAATGGGACCTGAAGCACGGTGCCCATATTTCCCACCCCAAGGGAGGCTGACAATCAGGAGGAACCGTGAGCCATGGCGCATTCTCCACTTCTTACAGCCAACAGATCAAGACCGCGTGTCTTCCCAGGAGCCACGCTTCAGCCAAACACATGTCACTGAGCTCTGTACGGTGACAACTGTGAAACACAAAGACTCTCGATACAGCCAGGACAGATGAAGCGATGTAAAGTCCCCCCCCTCCAGCCATGAACTATGAATTGAGGAAACACAAATTATCTGTTTGATATCCCAGATATCTGAATGGCCACTTGAGACCACACGTGCCTTAATTTGCATGTGTAGTCAATACAACTACACACTCAAATTAGGCAAGCAATTTCACCTGCATTTTTGCACATGGCCCCGTGTTCTTCAGGGTTTGAAAATCAGCCCCAGCGCATTTTATTATACCAGTTACTGGAATTTAAGGACGTTTTCATGTGGTCTCCCTTTCCCCTCACCAGTTTCATTCCGTATCTCGCAGCGCATCTCGGGGCTAGACCCAAACGGTGGACTGGAGCTGGCTCACTTTCCGATGCACGGTAGTGTTGAGTCTCTGTCCTGTCATGAGTATTGTGTAGATGAACTGCGCCCATGGCAGGGGTCTAGCCAAACCCAGCTCACTGCAGGCTTGGAATCAGACAAGCTGGCCTGGAAACTGGAATGAGAAGCAGAGGAAGAGAGGGGGTTTACCAGAGAGGGAGAAGTGTGAGAGGATGATTTGCTTAGTTTTACAATATTATCAGTATTACAGACTTTTTCTTTTATGGCTTAATTTTTGAGAAGCCACTGGAAGAGATATTCCCAAACCTTTCACTACAGTAATTGTATAACGACAATCAGCGTTAAGCCTGCGAAACACAGCTTTTGATTTGGAATGGCCAACCAATTCCTTACAGCGTGGTCTGCAACTTGTACAAAAAGGTCCTATTACATGATGAAGGACGTGAGATATGATGATGTTATACATCAATATGTATATAAGTATTTTTATATAGACTTCTAGAATACTGCCAAAACATTTATGACAGCTATATCACTGCCTTTGTTTATATTTTTTTTACTGTGATATATTCCACAGGCACGTTAACTGTTGCACTTTGAATGTCCAAAAGTTATATTTTAGAATAATAAAAAAGGAAGTGTTTCCAAAATGGTGGCTGTTGTGAAATGTTTGAAGAAGGGCAAACTGGCCTGAGTGATGGTAGGCACAAAATGTATTTCAAAAAATGCCCCTGTTGATATTTTGTCTTTGAAAAAATCCTGTAAATTAAGATCTCTATATTTCAATAAATGATATATAATTTAAGGATATGTGAGGGGTCTATACTCACTTATTGAAAGACGGTTATAAAGAATCAGTCTTGCTTGGGGTTTTTTCTCCCAGAAGGTTTCTGGTTAATTGAGTGCCCTGCAAAGCCATCGGGCAGTAATGACGAGCAGGTCTCTGAGCCCTTCCAGTGGGCGCAGAGGGGAAGCTCCTCTGGAAAATGACCTGGAGAGTGAGTGACATCTACGAGGAGCCATGTTGTCCCCCAAAACATGGCAGGGGTGGTGCTCCAGTGACTGCTGCCCAGAGCAGAACATCTGCCCCAGGGTGGGCACAGGGCTCCCTGCAGGAGATGAAACCCTTCTTGTGCTGTGGGGTTCCATGCCCACCGGTTGGTACACACGGAGAAGAGATGGGACGTGGGATGCTGAGCCACATGTCTGTGATGTATGCTCTCTGCTGCTTCTAGCACCGGTGTACAATAAAGGTTTTTATGCAAAGGTTGCTATCAACAAGGGACTAAGAGTGACTTGTGTCAGTCTTTAGCCTAAAGCACTTGATGATTACAGAGGATTAGATGGCCCCACCTTGAAATGGTCATTGTTTCTCTGCCTCCGGCTGCAGGGCTTTTTTAAACCTATTCAGAGCTCACCTTCTTTATGAATCGAACCAGATTTTTGTCCTACAGTTCTCTGCTCCTGCGGTAATTAATTTTACACAGTGGATGTAACTGAATGTGAATTTGAGAAGAATTGTAAGATTTCAACCTGAAAACAGAGTTAAACTGGTCAGCTGCACTTTCTGCACTGGAGCCTGTCCTGGTTTGCCAGCGGGAGCCAGGCAAAGCTGGCTGTGGGAAAGCCCTGCGAACAGGTAGGTTAGCAACCTCCCGTCCATGGAGTAGTCACTGTTGTTTAAATGTGCTTTGAGATTAGCCCTCTTGGGACTTATTCCTATGACCTGGAGCATATTAAGATGCCAGATTAATGCTAAAACACGTTAAACATGGCCAGTCTTTTATCTGCTCCATGTGGACAGTGGCATTTGTCACTTACTGAATGCTTGATGAAAGTAAATTGTGTTGACTGACTTGGTTTTATTCGGTTAAGGCAATTGTAAAAAGACTTGTGAGCAAGTCTGATATTTTTACAGAGGAACGATGCCCTTAAAACAATGTTCCTCATCTGTCCTAAAAAGAGTTCACTGAGTGGTAGCTCAGAGTGAGCCTGTAGTTGCCAGTAAGGACATGAACTCTCCATCTAACATCTTCTCCTTCACGATCACCTCTCCTTCTCCCTCACAAAGCAAACCTCCTCCTCATTTTAAACAGGGTGCAGCAGCCTGGGCTCTTGCCTTATCTAAGAGTTAGAGCAGGTTCTCTCTCCTTTGTGTCCTTGCTGAAGAGGAGTCTTTATCCTACAACACTGCAATGGCACACAACACTTCTTGTCACACCAGGGGTTGATGAAAGAGTTGTGGCAACGCTTGTGGCCGTACGTCTGTCCTGCTCAGCCGTGCACCTGCTCTTCTGGAAGTTCAGCAGCTGTGTGAGGACCAATGGACTCATTATTCCTGCTATGCATGGTAAAGCGTGGTGGTACCAAAATCCCTCTCTATGCAAGAGCCTGTAGCTGAGTACAGAGATCAGATTCCATTCTCCATTATCTTCCTCCCCTTTGCAGAGAGGGAATGCAATCTCCCATGTGCAGGCTATGGCTGTGTGTGTCTGTGAGCGTGTGTGTCTATGTTGGGGAGCATGTGTGGTGAGTGTCTCACCCTCTCGCTGAAGTAGATCCATTCTGGGCAAAAGCCTAACCCCTCACTCCACTGATAACCACATTCTGGGTGTCCAGTGAGGATCCTGCTCATCATCTTACTCCCTGTCTTGAGGCCTCTGGAGTATTTGGCTGGAAAGGGAGCTCAGTGTCACACATCAGAGGCAGTTTGCCCAGGACAGAGGAGCTGGGGGAAAGTGGCACTGTGTCTGGAGCAGCAGAGATGGGTAGGCTCCTGGCTGGGATGGGAAGGGAAAGGTAGGGAATGGCTTTCTACATGGGGCCTGTGCAGGAGACTTCAGTTTATGCAGGTGAACAGACCTTTGGCTGAGTTTCTGGATTGCAGGAGCTTCAGGGGATCAGCAGGTTCATCAGTCAGAAGCAAGTCATCCAGCCACCCCAAGGTGGCTCTGGGAACCCTGGGAATCCGAGGCACGGTGACCTTGCAACTGTCAGATGTGTTGTGTGGTACAGGAGCCATGTGCTGGAGTAATCCCTGGGAAAGCTCAGATGAAAGCAAAGAAAGACCTTCTGTACGCTCAAAAACAAAGATGAGGGAAAGTTACCTCATGGATCTGGGCTGGCCCATGAAGCTGGGGCTGAAGCAGAATCCATACGCTGTGGGAGCCTCACCACTGATGCCTACAGTAAGGTGAAGGCTAGGGCTCAGCGCTTGTGGGCTTGTCGACCTCTCCCCATCTCTGTCCTGCACCCCTTGGCACAGCCGGCTCGTGTGACACCAAACCACAGCAGGCAATGGAGGAGGCACCAGCCCCTTCCTCTGCCACCATTGGTGTTCAATGTTTTCCGAAGGCAAAACTCATCTAACTTCCAATCTCAATTCATCCCCATCCATATAACTGGAGGTAAGGATTTGAGACACCCCTAAAAATTCCAATGTTTTGTTACATTTTTTAATACCTTTACTGAAATAAAGAGCCAAACTTTTGTTTTCTGAGTTGGCCACAAGATGGAAGCATCAGACAAAAATCTGTTAAATAGTTCTTTTCCTCATCCCTTTTCTGGTTTTGTTTCCACAGCAGCACAGATGTGCTGCCACTGCAGAGCAGAGCAGCTGGAGCACTTACAGCAATAGGAGGTAAAGGAATACATGCGGTGTCTGTCGGCTCCAGATGTTTTGCTTGGAAGAACTTTGAACCTTTTATGATAACCATAGTTTTCCATAGGACGAGACCTGCTGTAGACACTCCTTTTAAAGAATGAAATATGCACTCAAGTCTACTCTTACCAAAGGGAAAACTGAAACAGCACCATGGAAGTCAGGGAAGTTGCCTGGGATTTCTGTGGGCCACAGTTATCCATTTTGTGTTACAGCATTCAACCCAAACTCTGCAAAGCTGGAAACTTCACTGGCAACTTCTATGCTATCTCTGGTGGCGCTGAAGGACATTCTGCCTTTTTCCTCAAAAAACTTACATCTAGTGGAGAGAAGGAGAGATTTAGAATAAAATATGGTTTTAAATATGGTGAGGAGTGAGACCTTAGACATCCCAAACTCAGCTGAGACTGTGTCCATCTCCTCTGTATTCATTCTTCCGCTGCTTTAGTGTTGTGCTGATGCTAGATGAAGAGCCAGAAACATTCCTGAGCTGAGGGCCAGATTCATCTGCCTTTGTGGTATTAAAAAAAAAATAGACTTGGGACCAGTCTAACATACATAGCCAGATCCCCAAGTTCTAACCCCTGGAAGGCATGCAGGTTCAAGAGTTAGTTCAGTTCGTAAGCTATTCCAAATCCTACAACAACCTGATGGATCAGAAATTGCCATATCCACCCTGCCATTAGCACTGCTGCGCTGCGCCAGCAGGAGCATCACCTGCCTCATCATTTCTCTGTAAAAGTCATGCAAGCTTTGTGAGAAGGGGGATGTGATTTATTAGACCAGCTGATAACGGTGGAAAAAAATGAGAAGTAACTCACGTCAGGACTTGAGGTAGGGCTTGGACATCTAAAAAATTGGCTGTATTTTCCAGCTGTACTAATTGGCCTCATGAAAGACATCTTCTGAATATTACTTCTGGGTGGCTGAGACAACAGCCGTTGCATTGCCAGCAGGATCATGTGCCAGCTGATGCCCGAGTCTTAGAAATGCCTATTTAAAGGCAGCCCTAAGCTTTGAAATGGAAGCCACCTTGTCAAAGGTAAGCCAAGCCTGTGTGCGCTACCAGCAATGGCTCTGCAAAAAAGTGGCTCCCACCAGCAAGCGCATTTCAGTGTATTTTTATTTATACCAAGTGCATTTGTGAGCTCGTTGATTGATTGCTTTCAAAGATAGAGTTTTGTTTTGCTCACAATCTATTTGACATGCAAAATGACGGGTGCTTTGGTAGGTAAAAATGCTGGTGGGAACGATGTCAATGCTTTAAAGCCAATCTTCAATTATAAGGAAAAAGAGTCTCCTGTCGTTATTTAACCTGGCATGCTGTATGACACAGACCAGAGGGTTTTCCCAAATTAATTCCCATTTGAACCAGAGCCTGTCATCTAGAAAAAAAAAGCAGTCTTTTCTCATCTCTGTGAATCCTTGTGTAAATATCAGGTTTTGCAGCTGCTTACATGTGAGACAAGTGTTATTAGTTCAACACTCTGGGCATGCACCAAACCAAGACTTATATTTCCACGCTGTTTGCTCAGAGGAGCTCAGAAACCCCTTAGCCATCATCATTTCTAGTCTGATCAGCTGGATGAGCGGGGGAGTGGGATTTCATCAACATATTTCAATGACTTTCAGTGCAATTTCTGGTGGCAGTTTTTGGCATTTTGGGCTATGTGTGTACAATACTCGGAGGCTCTGCATATGAAATGGGAGTTCCTCTGGCTGGAAGCTGGCAGAAGTGAACTGTCCTGAAGACGGAAAGATGCGTGTACCCAAAATAGCGGTATAACGTTTCCACCCAGTAAGAAAATGTGGGTGAATTGAGTTAAATGTGTTTTCCTCTCTAACCCAACACTTTCCCATGGTTTTCCAAGCTGTGCCTCCCTGTTGGATGGCCCAGGAAGATTATGCTGAGCAGAGCAGGATGGGTGCCACTGCCAACCCCCCAGGGCTTCCTGTGCTTGGCTTTTATATATGCAAAAGCAGGAAAGGACAGAATACAGTCTATACCAATCCCAGCTACGACATAATGTAGCAACACGAAGGTTGGCTCTTCTGCCTTTGGCTGCAAGCACAGGGGTTGGTCCCTGTTCCATTACAGCTGTGGGCTGGTCAGGGGATGCTCTCCCTGGCTGCAAGGCTTGGCACGAGTAGCGAGACGATGCCGGGGCATGGCATATTCTGCTTTTTTTTTCTGCT
>KZ506131.1:87428-100187 GCA_002844005.1 Limosa lapponica baueri
TCTTGCCAAGACTGCACGATTTGTTCAAAGGTGCATCTGACTTGGCTCCTCTTCCTCCCACCCACCTTTTTTGGCTTCTGCCCTGGAGAAGCAGGCTGGGAGCTCTGCCACATCCCTGCCCCACTTCAGACTCGGGTGACACCAAAGGCCAGGGTCGGAGGGGTCCAGCGCCGCTCCAAGCTGCTCCTGAGCGTCTGCACAGCTAACGCGTTTCCACAGCTCCTCCCTGGATCCTTGGCTGTTCCCCTGGCAGTGAGAAACCCTCAGAATTAAATGCCGTGAGAAAGCGTTGTTGAAAATGTTCAAGAGAAACTGCATTTTGAGAGAAAATGCATTTGAAAATGTCAGCATTCTGTAAAAGAAGGAGAAAAAAAATGGTGCGAATATATGTTGCTTTACTGTCAAAAACTGAGCAGCCTAAACCTGTCCTGAGCTGCCAAAAATTAAAAACTTTATTTTTTTGGCTCGAATATTTTGGTATTCAAATTTTCTCCTGAAAATGCCATGTTCTCTATGGAGAATGTAGAAAGCAAGCTTTTGGGGTTTTTTTCCCCTAGTGAAATCCACTTCTACCTCCTCCCTCCTGAGAAGGACCCCCCCCTTCCCACCCCGCGTGTTATGACATCTTGTGCTGAGACCGAGACTGTGCTGCTACAAGGACCTTTCATAGGAACAGCTGTCAGAAGTTGCCTTGCAACTCCAGGGAAGTATTTATTGGGATTTCTCATCCTGGCAGCTTCCAAAAAAACTAGCAGCAGAGGATCAGAGCGTGAGGGGTGCTGCCGAGGCTGCAGGCAGGGGACTGGCATGAAAGATGCATTTTGTTCCTCTGCTGTGCCCTGTGGCAGTCGGCTCTGGGAGCCGGTGAGAGCATCCTTTCCCGGAGCATCGTTGCCGCAAGGGCTCACACGCGTGAGTGAGGACACAGTGGTGCTTGTGTGCAGGCACATCTCCGCCTGCCTGCTGCCTGCCCATGGGATCCTCATCATTATGTCCCCAGAGCAACACAAAGGGAGGGTCCAAATCCCACCATGGCCTTGCAGCTTCACACTGGTGAGAGACGCTGCTGGTGGTGCTCGAGATTCACCATCCACCGAGGCAGGGCTCATAAAAGACATCACCTCTGTCTACGAGCCTACTGCATGTTAATCTTGAGACCACCTCAGCCAGGGGAGCTCTGCTATGCCAGGGATGAATTTTGTCACAACGCTGGTCAGGTTGCTCTTCTGCACTGAAGAGTGAGCAGGGGGCTTGTGAGAGTGTTAAGTCAGCAGAAAGGAAGGGTTTTCTTACATATCTGTAGAACGGTGGTGATGTAGCTCATGGTAAACATCTCTCCCTCTCTTCTCCTCCCTCCAACACTATGTGTCTTGTCCCAGTGGCTTGTTCACCATGCTGTCTCCAGGCTCTTGCTGAGGTGTGTACTGCCCGCCCTACTGCTGGGACTTGTCTGACTTGTGCCAGGGGGGCAGTGGTAGCTCTGGCCCAGGAGACACCTCCAGCCACAGGAGGTGGCACTGGATCAGCTGCTGGTGAGGGAGGGAGATGGGCTTCCATATGGTTGTATGTGGTGGGAGAGGGAACAGGACAATGTAAGCACTGGGACAGGGTAAACGTTATCATATCGCAAAACCTACAGTCCTAGCAAGGATCAAACCCTGTCACCATTGTCCAGGACAAAGCACCTTGGTTCTCATTCACACAGGAGCATTGCTCAAGGATCTGGCCAAGAACAGTAAGTCTGAAAGCCTGATACTCCTGGATCCCTTAGAGGGACAATTAAGGATTTGGCCTTGAGGAAAGCACCAGAAGAACTTCAGAAAACCATAAAAGCAGCCACCTTGTCCCAGCCCTGCACTGGAGGATGCTCTTTTAGGGCTCAGAAGGTTTTGTGGGTCTGTCTCAAAGTTTCTTACTTCTGGGTATGCTTATCACCACTTAAGACACCCTTGCTGAGTTTTGTGCATTGACACCTGTCTTCTGGGGACTGGTCTAAGAGTTTTTATTGTACTGTCTAGAAACTGGAGGGATGGGCAATCTGAAAATATTGGACTAGTCCACGGACTCATTTCACTTAGGCCAAAGAGCTGTCAAGAGGGCAGCAGTGGTAGTTCCATTATTGCTGTTGGCAACCTGGGCTGGATTTGAACAGCTGACAAATGATCCTCCTCTCAACTTCCCAAACCACTCATTCTTCCATTTAGCTAGAGTTTTATGTCAAGTAGCCATGCAGTAGCCAAAATACTGAAAAATTACGATTTTACAACATTCTTATGTTGTTGAACCTGATGTAATGCCATGAGATTGGATTGTTAATGTGTCTGAAAACATGTACATGCCTGCATCATCTTCTCTCTTTGGATGGTCAAGCACTCCAAATATTGTTCATCTGCTGCATTGAAATATATCCTCTGTATCTTTCATGAAATGAAAATACGCATTTTGCTTATTTGTTTTATTTCATTGAAATACCTGTCAGAAAGTTTTGGGAATGTTTGGAAGTTTTTAATTTTTTTCGTGAATCTGGAAAAAATAAGGTGAGAAGAGAGGACATTCAATTAAGTAAAAAACCAAACCAAACCAAGCCAAACCAAAATCAAAAACATTTTAATAACAGCAATGGAAAATAAATTATTATCTATCTTATGTGACCTAAGCTGAAATCAAATTTTTTTAGTAAAACAGACACAGCTGGAAGACATACCATTTTTGCTAACCATCTGAATTCTTCTGGCTTTAGTAGTTCTGCAATTAGAAGTGCTCAAAGGCTGGACACAAATACTAATACTTCAAAGCAAAAGAGAATATTAGTTTATTGCAGAGGTTATACATCTTTCAAAATTTTTATTATGTTAACATGACTACATCAAAAGGGTTTGCTGAAATTTTGTCTAAAATCTAGACACGGAGTTTCAGCATATCAGTCCTGGTATGTGACCTTAGTTGTCAGTAATTCTGTAGAATAAATTGTGCTAAATATGTAGATGTACAGCTATACTTCTGCTCAAAGGGGCCACGGCTTCTCTCTGGAGAGAGAACTTCGCATGAAAATGAAATTATTATTTTGGATGGGGTAATGAAAGCAAAGGACGCTAGGTAATAAGAGGGTCCTAGGGGAGCAGGAGGAGTAGGGACTGGGCTTCTTTGTGTCCTGCTGCCAATGTTTCCTGTCCCAATATAATCCTCCCCCCCCAGATTAGACTTCAGCAAGCTCAGCTTTTTTTGTGAAGAACTTGGCAGAAAAGTCCAGAACAACCATGCAACAAGCTTCCTCTTAATTCTGCAAACATATCATTATCATATCATATCACAAACTAGCAATACCATTGTCCTTTCTTGTCCTTCCCCTCCCTTAAGGCCACATCGCTCCCATGATGTGTCAGTGGTCAGTACTTTGGAAAATCAGTTTGACTCCTTCTTCCCTCCCTGCAGGTGCTGTGACTCATCCTCCTCAACATTGCTCTGAAGGACACAGATGCTTTGCTCGGTGCTCACTGCAGTACTTTGCTCCATGATCACTGCAATACTTTGAATCACAGCTTGGTCTTGGGTTTAAAACCTGCAGATTTCGAAGGGACATACATGTTACTGACTGTCCAGGAACACAGTCCCCTTAAAAAATAAGTATTTTGATGCAAGAGCTGTCCATTGGAGGAGAGAAAGAAAAAAGAGAAATGGCATTATCAAAACAATAAATGGACAATATGCAGCAGCCCCCCGATACCATCTCCAGATCCTGAATTCATAACTCTTCAATACTTTGTAAATGATGGCCCATTCCCATCTCTGCTTCCAATATATTACCAAAGAGTTATTCAAAATGTCCTCACATGCTGTTTCATCCCTATGCATCTTCTGGTACAAATCTGGAAAGATTCCTAATGTCATGGAAGGATTTTGAGCCAAAGTCTGTCTTGATTATGTAGTGTGCAGTATGCTCCTCACTGGCTGACCATATTAACCCCAAGAGATAGCTGGGGGCAAAATGATGATGGTGCTCAGGAAAAATCCTGGAGCATTGTTGTACCAAACAACAAAATATCATAGGCTGATCCTCCAAGGCATGATTTAGAACCAAGGCAAAACACGTTGAGTTCTTTCAGTTCCACTTGGTGGACTTCAAGTTGTGCTTGCCTTACATGACGATGTTCATCTGCAACGATGAGAGCTAGCAATGCACTGTGTATAAACACAAGTGAAGAAGCTGTGATTCCAGCAGCTGGGACATCACTGCCCATGGCAAAGCCATGGCAGAGCAATCTGATACAGCACAGAGCCAGTCCAGCTCTCCTTCTGCCAGCACAGAAACCCCCAGGAGTTCACAGAAGATTTTGGAGCTCTTTCTCCAGAACTTCGTTCTCGGGGAAAACCACCAGTACTCAGCTGATTAAGTAGTATTAAGTGCACAGTTACATGCTCTGGCAGGAAAATAAATGTCCTTCCTCTTGTCTTTTTCAATTTGCTACTAACTTTTTAAAAATGAGAATCCCAGAAGCTGTTGCTAAACAGTATTAAAGTTTGCCTGGATGAGCTTTAATAATTAGCAGTAATTTGAATAAAAACAAAAGAAAGTTCAAGGGCCTTACTCAACAGGAGATCCAGGCACTGCCTTCAGTCTCGAGTATTCATAACCATAAAGCAGAACTGCAAGAAAACAATGATTAACTTCTATTTACCTCCCCCATTTTCACACAGGACAGGTTTATGCTCTGGTTTATGTGCAGTCATTAGCATTTAATAACAGAAATACCCATATTCCTTTATCAAGTTGAGTTGTTCATCTGCTTTTTGTTTTCTGCAGGTTCAGATGGCTGTGTGTACACAGTCGCAGGTGTCCGTGCAGGCTCTGGTTTGGATTTGACACCTCCTCTTTCATCTCACCCATTCCTTGGGAGGCAGCGATGAGCGTTTCGTATCTCTCAAGTCCATTTCCTTTAGCTGTTCCTTGTCATTTCCTAGCAGGATTTGTCTGTGCATGTGAAGGCACAGCTGGAGGGGGGGTGGTGTTTGTCCTTTTTTTTTCCCCCTGCAGCTACCCTGTCTGCATGCTTGGAAGCCGTCAGCGAGGCTGCAGGGCTCTTGGTCGCGATGAGGAGCAACAGAGAGGAGTGCAAACCTTGAACTCTTCCCAGGATGCAAACCATCTCCCTGGTTTGAGTTCTCTGCTTCCTTGAGTTTCTTGGAAAAAAAATTAAAGTTAGTGAGGAATAGAGAACTGAGAAGTAAAACTGTGTGTTTTCGGCTAATGAGAAAAGGCAGGAAAAGAGCAGAGAGAAGCCCACAGGTAGGGAAGGTGCTGGTGGCTGAATGAACCAAAGTTAAACCGGGCCCCAAGTTTGCAGCAAGGGAGTAGCTGTAGGTAAGGAAATGGCAATATCAGAGGCAAAGCTGCTGTTTATACAGCAGGTGTGAAATTAAGGGCAGATACTTACATACTTTCAATTTTTTCATGCCACTGCCGTCATTTAACAACGACATTAAACGGCACCGAAAGCTGAATTTAAAATGTACTTTTCTAGACTGATTTCACAAAAACTCCTATTCCAGCTATGATAAAGCTGGCATTCTCTGTTTACCACAGAATGAGGACCGGGTGCTCAAGGAAGACCACATCTTACCATGGGAATCTCTACCTTTGTTTGCTAAAGGGATGCTGTCAAAATGATACCTGCTTATTTCCTAAAATGAGTTAAAAGTAGCTTGAGGATTACACCTGTCTTTGCCAATTTCTGTCATTAAACAATTTCCTGTCTCCAGTTTCGTGCTTTATTTCCTGCTGGTGTCTAAAGGATGCACGCTGACAGCCAAAGAAAGCGGCTGTTGTGAAACACTGGCGCTGCCTGTGGGGCTGTGATCCGCAGCAGGACTAACTGGTGAGCCTGGCTGAGATGTTTTCTTTTGTTTTGATCAATCGTTTAGCGTGAGAAAAAACGCGGCTTTGGCGGCTCTGGCACTATTCACTAATTGGGCTGAACGTGCAGATTGACTAAAGCACAGGCTTATGGTTTGGGAGCTCCACGTTCAACTCCACCATCTGCTTGGAACCTCGCTCCCCCGCAGCCCTGGTTGAGCGGGCTGCGGACTGAGCGGGGCCGGTGGGTGCAGTCTCTCCCGCTGAAGCTGTTAACACTTTGTGTACAAAGATTAAATATTTATTAGAGCCGATGGTCCCGCGTGTCCCAGCTCCCACCTGGGTGCCCTAATCACTGCACTGTAACACTCTCTCCGGAGCGATTCATGTTCAAATGTAATGTGTGAAGTGAGACCACATCAAGAGTGCAGAAGGCTTTCGGTCCTGCACAACACTTTGCAAGGTTAAGACAGTCTCCAGGGAAGGGACGCAGGTACAAAATCCCCTGGTACAGACGAAAGCAGGGCAGAATCAGGCTTTCCTTCAACCTCAATATGTGCCCAGCCCGCAGCTCTGTGGGGTTCTTCTCTGGGTGTGGAGGTGTCTCCAGTCTCCGAGCTACGCAAAGGACTATGAAAAGTCATGAAGGAGCCTGAGCCTGCAGGGGAGATTTTAAATCCTTCTGTTCTAGGGTCCCCACCTGGCAACTTTGGGGGATTTCAGTGAATCAGAAGAGCTGGAAACAAGCGGAGCAGATGCTTGGGTAGAGGGGTGCAACATCCAGTAGAAGAAGATGACCTAGAAATAGCTGCATGCTTTTTTGGCTTTTGTCAGTTCAGATGAGGTGCATGAAAGTGTTTCTGAGGTCTGGAGACTGCCACAATCAACAACACAACTGCAGAACTGAGTTTTTCCTTCAAAAGCTCACAGGCCACAGTGGGTAAATATAGTTCAGACACAAATATGTTTTTAGATTAAGAGTGTTCTTTTAAATCTTTTTTTCTCTCTTCTGAGAGTGCCAAGTAGTGCCAGTTTGGAAGTAATTTCTGAAATGTGGACATCTGTCTTCTAGGATCTGTACTGAAAACACCATCTTTTTTCATATGGCTCACCAAACAAGCCATTCATTAGTAACTAGTCTCAATCTGTAATGACTTTGGGTCTGATTCATGGTTGTTACTCTTGAGCCTTGTGCCACTGTCAGCGGGGTTTGCACGAGCATACATCTGGGGTGCAGAAGTGAATCTGGCCTGCTTTCTGGTCAGACTAACAATTTTCAGGTGATGTTTCACAGCTCTTCAAGGATTCCCAGAGCCATTCTAGTGTCTGAGAAAGAAAAGCTGCAGAACAACATCTACACCATAAAATTACTTTAAAAATAACAGCTAATCTCCTGTTTGACATGTTAATTTATAGGAGGAAAGGCTTTGGAATAAACCCCACATTTTCTAATTACATGACTGTTTTTTTTCTTGAGGCATATAAGCAGTTCTTCTGTCCTTAGCTGAGAAAGCATGTGCTGTGTTCTACCCCCAGATCTTTTAGCACTAGCTAAAAGGTATTTCACACCAGTCCACATGTAAGGAAAAGCTTTTCATCAGTCTGAAGTAAGGTATAAACAACCCCAGGAAGTTTGGAATATGTTATTAAAACTGTTCTTTAGTATCCTTGTTACAGGGTGTTTTGGCATCACATCCTTTAAGTGTAAGCTTATTATGTAAGTCACTTGTTGGCTGGCCTCTGCTCCGTCCCATGATCGCTCACCAGAAAATCACATCCTTTCATAAGTGGGGTATGAAACGAGAGCCAGTGTGCTGCTGTTCATTTAATGATTCATCCCTCTTGCTTTCCTCTTCTTCTATCACCCCCTCTGTTCCTGGATTTCCACCTGCCTGTGTCTTGGGCATTTCTCTTGGCTGTCTCCATTCTGTGCCTTGGGCACACCTGCACTCAGATGCATCCAGGCTGGCTTTGGGCATCACCCTGAGCACGGTGTCAGGGATGTGCTGGCCCTTGGCCCTGCTGCAGTCAGGGGAGAGGTTGTGGCACCCCTTTGGAGCCATGCACACCATAGCTGGCATTTAACAAATTAAGGATACTGAAGAGGAGCCCCTTTGCTCCCCTGTTGCAGGGCATGAGCTGAGCCTCCTGAGGAGATGTCCCTCTCCAAGCCCCCATTGCAGGCACACCACCGTGTTCAAGTTTTGTAGAAAAAGGTGATGTAGTTTTGCCTAAACTTCTGCTGAAACCAAGAGGTGTTTAAATGCTGAAAGGGGAATGGGGCACCCAGATATTTGCGCTTTCAGATTCCAGTCAGTGTCTCTGCCTCTTACCTCATATTTGACATATTAAACTAAAGGGTGCCACAGGCAGACCCTGTGCCTAGAGGATTTCGAAGATCAACCAAAACGTTAATCTTGAACAACGCCCTGAGGCCCTGTAGCTGTGAATGCAACAAGTACTGTATTAATTGTTGCTGAGGAGATATAAGTATAGTGGTTACAGGAAAATATATGAAACTATGGAAATATGAATATGAAGCATTTATAGTGCTGAACAAGAAAAAGCATCAGGTAGTTCTTTTCTTTGACAGCATATCTAGAAGTGAGTAGGTCAGTGTGCTCCTAGGATGACATCTGATACCTCATTTGTTCTCAAGAGAAACCTTCAAAAGTCTTCAGACTTTTGCCACAGGGCTGTAATCATGTCTCTTTAAAAGGCCCTTCCCTCTGTCCTTTTACCAGTAGTGCTCCTCATGGCAAATGGAGCAAAGATCGTAAATCACCCCATGGATTAAGTAACAGGGCTGAAACCAGACAGGCGCTGGGGACAGCAAAGGGTTGCCACCACCGAAGCAAAAGTCAGCTAGGACTTGCAGTGAGGTTATCTGAGTGCCCAGAAGTCCCAGAATCAGTACAAATTCAGCCTCCCTCAGGGCTTCCTGCACTGCCTATCGCTCCATCGGGTGGTGGTGCCGTGGGCACCAGGGCTCGCGGGGCACAGGGGTGGCCGCCGGAGGAAGAGGAGGAAGGCAGGGGCCAAGCAAACCTTCAGAAATCTTCCTGAGGTTTCTAAGTTTGACACACTTATGCAGGCATAGCAGGAATAAATGTATTGCTGGTAATGAGTACAGGTAAAAAAACACGAGGGGGACCCTCACAGTGTTTTTCCAAAATTGCTTTAGAGATGGAACCGATTCCAAATATTTCTTTGCTCTTCTGTACACAGAGGTGTGTTAAGGCACTGTTTTGAAAGGGTTATTTAGTGGCTGAAAGATGCTTTATCAGGATCTTTATTAACAGAGCTGTGAGAGGAGGAATGAGAAGTGGGAACAGAGAAACCCAAACCCTGCCTTGGGACGGGTGGTGCGGCTGGGGAAGAGCGTGGGTGGCTGCGGTGGCCAGGAGGGAGGGCAGCAGGATGCATCCCTGTCGAAAGCAGGGGAAGGCTACTCGAGGAACACACTGGCAAAGAGAGAGATGACACAATACCCAGATATCTAGTCTGTCCTCCTGGCAAGTTGAAGCCCATCAGTAAAAGCTGCTATGGTTGTTATACACTATAGTTACAAACTATCTATTGCCCCTCGGAAATTAAGCGTGCATTAATGGTATATTATCTGTTACTAAGTACTATCCTTTATGTGAAACAGAATTTTTCTGCTCTTTCTCTGGCTCTACATTTTACATCTACTGAAAAATGCAGGTCTGGATCTACTTATTTGCTTATCTGAATTGCTTTTGCTGCTTTTGCTACCACTGCTATAAATTTCCTAGGAAACCACCCTGCAAAGCCTCAGTATGAATTCAGATCTTTTTGGCTGATGGCACCACAAATAACAAATTTCTTCAAGGTCAGTCACATCAGAGGTGTTGTTCAAAGCTTTTAAAATAGCTAGCCTAGTGCTGAGTCAAACATATTTTTCTTGACTTGGTTTGTATTAAAGACCTGAGCTACAAACCTTACTCAGGCAAAATTCCCATTTATTTTAACCAGGCACTCGGCTCCTATTGCATCCTGGGTTTGCTTGCTTTGGTGGAAATCAGCTTGGATAATATCCTGACCTGCATAGACAGTGTGACATTAACCTTCTTTAACCACATTACCCTCCTTTGCCCAGCGCAGGTGGTGGTTATCACAACAGGTATGGAAGTAGGAGAGAAGGAAGCTGCCTGGCCACAGGCAGCTCCTCAACTGAGAGCACAGCCCGGTATGGTCATCTTCATCACCTGCCCATTCTCCTGGGACAGCAAGATGGCTTTCAAGGGTGCAGAGGACCCTTAGCTTTATGTAGTGATAACATCTTTCCCTAGGAATATGAAAGATTGTCCCAAATGAAGACAGTGTTTCTCTGATTCATACTATCCTCATGTTTGGTGTCAAGGGGTTTCAGGACATAATTATTGCCATATCATACCAGTGGGTTTCCATAGGTAATTAGCTCCCTGACCTCTGTCTGCTGCTTGCCAAGACCAGTCAGTTCTTTGCAAAAAATTCCCCCCAAACTGGAGTTTGCAGCTCAGCACCATTGCCCAGCCACCTCGTCTGCGGCTAATAAACCTTCCAAGGCCCCAAAGTTTTCTCACTAGACCAGAAGGAGACTCATTAGCTTGAAACGTTATTTTAGAGAGCAGGAGGGCAGTAAGCCAGGTAGAAAATGAAGGTGGCCCGTCCGTGCAGCCCAGATACTCCCAGAAGGTCCTGCAGCCCCTGGAGCTGCTCTGGGCACGGGGCCGGGCTCTGCGACGGCGCGGAAGCAGCAGAGGATCTGGCTTGACTCTCAGATTGGTGTTTACAGGGCAGGCAGAGGAAAAGTGGATGTTTTACTTGAAATGTTATGGAAATTGCTGAGAAATAATGCCTGTAGAAGGCAGTTCTCAGAGTCTATTTCTGTTCACGAGGGACAAAAAGGCATGCAACAGAATCAAAAATTCTGCAAATCCATTTCCTTTTATATTATCACTGCAAGGTTCATGAACTGAAAGAGGAGTTTCAGCAATTTGACTCAGTTTCCAAGGGGAATTATTAGGTTTAACTTTTTTTTATATTCAAACCTATTGTTTTTTTAAGATAAGCTGGGCTTTTTCCCTCTATACAACAATAGTTAAACCTGACACTCAGTTGCTTGGCTAAAAGACTGATAGGATTAAAATCTAAAAATACAAAAGATAGAAACCAGATTGTGTTATCTAAAATATACATCCTCTCCTGTCGTGCTGGTAACTTAAGTTCACACAGTGTAAACAGAGAACTAACAAGCTCTGGTATTGTCATTTGGGCTAGGTTTTTTTTTTTTATTAACATAAACTAGCTCCGTGCAGCTCCCAGAGCTCTCTGAGAGATCAGGTACATAGATTTCAATGCGTCTTTACTCCACGAGCGTTTGATTGATATAATACAGTACTCTTGTTCGTATAAATATTTGAAGTTGGAAAAACCTTCTGGTTTTAATTCTGTTTAAAAAAAGTCAGTTTTAGCTAACTTCCCCCAGCAGAACAGTTCCTTCACACACACATGCATATCTATGTGCAGCTCTGTTTCACGTATGTAGACCCCTGCCATGAATGATGGGTTTCGTGTAGGCACTTGGCCCTTCTTATTTCTCACAACCCAGCAGTAAGGTAGCAGGGTCCTGATCCAAAGCCAGCTGATTTTGTAGAGCCTCCACTGACTTTGGAGGACACTGGACAAACAGAGCTGTAGGACCAGTCACTTTCTAGGTTTCACATGTTTCTAGAGAATTCAGTTGTTCTCCTCACACCTCAGGCCAACCTGCAGTCCCAGCCCTGCAGTTGTAGAGTTTGTTGCATTCACTGCTTCCTGAAAACATAATGCTACATTTTTTTCTTATTGTTATGAAGCAGGAAAAATGTTGTTGCAACCTAGAGAGACCACTCATGAATGAATATCTGAGAGACGGGAAATGGAGACACTGCAGATTCTTGTAATCCCGGGACATAGGTAAAAGCTGTGAGTAAGGAAACCCTGAAGAGGATTGCCAGCAAAGCAGGAATTGCAACTGACATTAAAAAAGAATTCTGAGGTGCCTGGCTTGACAAATTCAGAACTGGAAACCATGTGTAAGAAGCCACAAACAAAGAAAACAACATCTAAATGTCAGAAAAATCAAGAGGCTGATTCCGCAATCAGTGCAGGCAGAAGACACAACAAAGTCAAAGGCACGAGACAAAAACAGACTCTCGTGCTCTGGGATATGCCCGTTCTCAGGTTTTTATTGTCTCTTCCAGCCTCTTAGGTTCTCTTATAGGACTTTTCCTTGTCTACGCACTAGCAAAGAAAATACCACCCTCCTGGTTACCAGCCGCACCTACCACGGTGCCGATGAGCTCAGTAATCACAGACAGGGAGGAGATGTCTGAGGTGCTCCCTCCAGTCCCAGCCTGAAAGGCCCTTCAATTCAAGACTGATAAACCCGAGCACCAGCAGAAGTCAGAAGCGATTTTTCAGGTGCAGCTCATGTGTCAGCACTAACGGGATGTTGGCAGGAGCCGGTGACACCTGTGACTCACCCACCATGATGCTACTCCCAGTGTGGCAGGGAAAGGCTCAGAGATGCCACCACCACCTCATGGGCATCCTCCAGCTTCTGCCGAGTGCTTTGGGAGTTGCAGCCTGGCTCCCAGTGAGAAGGGAGCTTCAAGGGCTTTAGAAACCTAGTTTCTCCATGGGTTGATGTGGCTTTGTCCATAGTTTTTCCAGGGAATTAGAGATTGCCTTGTAGTGGCAGTATTCTCTTTAATTTTTATTTTAGGCAGGATTGTTAACTTTTTTTTTGCACTGAGTGTCTACCTGGCTTAGAGGTAGGAGCCTCCCAGCACAACCAGGATGGTGAGAGCTGTCTCCACTGGTTTCATCATCAGAGTGACCTTCATCATTCATCCTACATC